>MJUU01031215.1:0-57694 GCA_002080025.1 Modiolus philippinarum
ATCGAACAAATTGTGAAATGTAGACCCCGTAAGAAGGGGCTAACGGAAATCGCCGTCGAGATTGGGGAAATTGACAATAGGGAATGAGAAATCATCCCTTTTATCATAAACCTTAGTGTTTAACTTTCCTTGATTTATAGATATATCAAGATCAAGAAAAGGAGTATAATCACTGCTGCTATTGGATTTATTTAAAGTAAGTTCTGCAGGATAAATTGCATCTGTAAATTTAGAAAATTCAGGATTATTTAAAGCCAAAATATCGTCCAAATATCTATATGTATTGTTAAATTTATCCACTAAATGCTGTTTAGAAGGGTCTTTTTGAATTTTTGCCATGAATTGTGACTCGTAGCAATAAAGAAATAAATCTGCTATGAGAGGTGCACAGTTGGTACCCATAGGAATACCTATTTTTTGCTGACAGACTGTATCACCGAAACGAACAAAAATATTATCAAAAAGAAAATTTAATGCTTTTATCATATCCTGACAAGTCCAGTTGGTATATTTGTCATGTTTGTCGTCACTGAAAAACGATTTAAATGTATTGCAACAAATGTACGTACATCCTGATTTTTTGAAGGACCATTTGATCAATTACGAAAATTTCTCTTTGATGAGTGTATGCGGTAATGGAGTATAGAGGTTAGAAAAATCATAGCTATCGACGGAGGTGTATGCTTCATTGTATATGAAATCATGTCTAGAATTATTCCATTTACTATAAACTCTTTCACATCAATATTGACAAATATGGTATCTGTTTTATGTAATTAACCTCTGCTGTTTTAATAAAGATATTTGGAATTTCGCAAGAGATTTTTTGTGTATTGAAGTGAGCACTTAACTTAAATAGAAAAATGTCTCGATTTTGTTTCTCATTTTACAGACTTTGTATCGTTGTCATTTCTATCTACGTGTTTATTTTGTGAAATCAATAATTTATACATTTTTTCAGTCAGATTCTTGAAACTTCATAAAACGTTTCTTATGAAAAAGAAAGGAAATGGGGTAAATGTCAAGGAGACAACATCCCATATCCAGGTTAAAACGACCCATAAACAAAGCATTTAGGGGTCACCGTACGGTCTTCAACTTTATCTGCCGGAACAAATATATACTCTTTTTTCCAATTCTTTTAACTTCTGTTTGATTTTTGAAATAGCAGGAATGGTATTCTGCTGCTTAAAATGTGTTTCAAAATGATTTATTCGGATATCAACAACTTCCATGCATTTGTTAATGAAAGTGTCTAATGATTTTTTATCCGCATTTTCTCTTTTACACCACTTTTTACAGAATGACATGATGGCTCTTTTAATTACATCACGACAGTCCTTCCAAACTATTTTTGAAGGAGGACGATATTTGGGTCCTTTTTTGGAGAACAGTTTTTACCTCTCGTTCCTGGACGATGTTGATGTCTCCTGTAATAATATGACCACTAGGTTCATATCAAAACTTCGAGCTTGCACAATTTCAGGTCAAGGGTGAATTTTGATTAATTGCAGGATTTTTGGTAACGGACGAATAATTAAAAATAAGGTCTCTTGTAGGTTTTTTGTAAGTATGTGAAATAATGGGTGGTTCCATATTATCAAAATAAGGAGGAATAAGTTTGATAATTTTTGAGTCTCTAAATATACTAGAAACATCAATAAGATCGATCCCTTTGTTGATATACGGTAAATTAAGGAAATATCTTTTATGGTCTTCAGGTTTATCACCTACATTTGTACAGTTTTTTGATACACCTAGAATATATTTACAAAATTTTATATTCAACTTTTCATGGTCCCATTCTTTAAATATCTCATATAATGGCATGGACTTCCTTTTTGATGTTATATGTGAAACACCCCAGTTTTCACAACCATATAAAACGATTGGTTTTATAGTGTGGTCAAAAATATGTAGCAGGGTCTTAAGAGATGGTGATGTAGACTTGATACTTTTATAAAATTTAAAGCTGGCTTTAAGAGCCGTGTTGTATAGATCTTTCCTAGCCTCATGGAATTTACCACTGTTACTAAATGTTATTCCTAGATACTTATATACTTTAACACATTCTATATTATCTTTGTTGATAAAAAATGTTTCTGTAAGTAAACGGCCATTTTTGTTAAAAATGATTACTTTTATTTTGTTGGTGTTTATTTCTAGGCACCAATCTTTACAGTAGTCAGCTAAAATATTAAGTTTTTCTTGTAGGCCTTTTTTAGAATTTGAAAATAACACTAAATCATCTGCATAAAGTAAACATGGAATTTTTCTATTATCTAATTCTAAACACTCTGTTTTGTCCTGTAGAACTGTTGGTAGTTCATTTATAAATATATTAAACAGACTTGGACTTATCCCCTTGACGGACCCCAACTTTGGAACTAAAAAAGCAAGTATTTTTTTATCTACTTTTACACATAGTTTGTCACTTTGATACATATTATTCAATATTCTATAGAAAAAAAACATCAATATTATATTGTAAAAGCTTCAACATTAATCCTACATGTACCACTGTATCATAAGCTTTGCGAAAATCCACAAAACAAGAATACAATTTTTTAGATCCAGAGTTTAAATGTTTGTCAATAATACATTTTAGTACAATTTCATGATCTGATCATGAAGACCTAGATTTCTTTGTAAAACCAATCTGAGTCTCATGGATTATCTTATTATCTAACAGAAACTTGTCAAGTCTATTATTAAGGATAATATTAAAAAGTTTACCAATACTACTGTTGATGTCAATACCTCTATAGTTTACAGGTTTTTGGGATCATCTGATTTAAAAAGAGGGCAAATAAAACCAATGTTTGGGATAGTAACTAGATCTAAAAATTGCACTGAATAGAAGATTAAGATGGCCGCCGAGCAGTTAACACACTAAAAATCTGCTCCTCAATTTTTGCAAAATGTTTGTGCTATTTAGATGGAAAATGACTTAAAAATTACATCAATGGATCTCTTTTTTGCTGGGAAATACTAATATACCATTTTTAAAAGACTCTGATATGAGGAAGAAGATATAATTGAGATTTTATGCATAGTGTGCATTGACTTAGATGAAAGGATTATTTGTGATAAAACTATACAATTCAAAATGCCCTTAGGAGATTCTAACACTTCTACTTAACCGAAAGTAAAAGGTAAAACAGTTCAACAATTGCTTACAGGAAAAAGAAGGACAAAACTGTAAGTAATCCAACTAAAACAAGTAAAACACCTTTTCTGAAGTGTCATCTGACTCAAATATTGGTTTAGATATATCTGGTATTTTTAACTTTAAAAAGGACCTTGATGAAATTAAGTATAGCCTAAAGGATCTAACAACTAAAGATGATCTAAAAGATGTGACAAAAGATCTTGTTAAGTCATCAGACTTAGAATACATTGTGACTGATATTGTGAAAAAATTATTCAGTAAATTTGAATCATCTATTGAAAAAAAACTAAATGACAAACTTACCAGATTTCAACATGAAATGCAAGAAAAAGTGGAGGCTCTTACAATAGAAAATGAATCATTGAAAAAGAACCTAGATTTAAGCAAAACCTGTTTGTCAACTTTGAAAAAAGAAGTGACGGAAACAAAAAAAATAGCTTCAGAAAACAGTACTATGAACAATACTCTAGAAAAAACAACATAAAAGTGTTTAATCTTCCAAAAAGGGATAAACAAGACCTTAGACAAGATTTTATTAAGATAGTTAAGGATGGTCTGAAAGTGGAACTAAGTGAAAGAGATGTAGTAGCTACACAAAGATTACCTGCAGAGCGTGAACCAAGACCAGTAATAGTAAAACTTTTCAATAGTGATGTTAAAAGAAGTCTGATGTGGGTAAGAAGGGATTTGAAAAACAAGTTTAAATTTGAAGATGATGTTACGAAAAGAAACATGGCCTTGATTAAAAAACTCGAAGATACAGGTCGTTTTGATTCTGTATGGTATTTTAATTGTGGTATATATGGTAGAACTCCAAATGATCTACAGCTAAAATTTGGTTCATATGATGACATTGATTTGAGACTGAGGCAAGGGAAATAATCAAATATCTTTGTTTACAATTTGTAAATTAAGTTGAGCTTTTGTAAATCAATGTTAATTGTTATTAATGGACTGTTAGTATTGTAAATAACAGTTTTTTTTGCAAAAATTCATTAAGATGCATGCATATACAAATGTTTGCCATTTTGATACAAATTTATTTTTAGTCATCTTGGCTTTTCCAAAGAAACTTAAGTACTCTTTTTTTTAAACTATGCTACCAGATGGGATTTTATATTAGTAGTTATTTATGTCACTCAATGTACAGTGTGTTTATTAACCTCCTAATATGGGATCTGTAAAACTATTACCAGTGAACTGTCAAGGTCTTGGTGATATTGGCAAAAGAAGAGATGTGTTTAACTTTCTTAAAGCCAAAAATTAAAGTTTATATTGCTTACAAGATACACATTTTGTTAGAGAAAATGAAACTATTATTAGATCTGTTTGTGGACATGACTGTTTCTTCTCTTCCTTGTCATCAAATTCAAGAGGTGTTGCAATTATGATAAACAATAATATTGAATTCAAAGTATATAAAAAAAGAAAAGATATAAATGGTAACTATCTAGCATTAGATATTAGTGTAAATGGTACTAGACTTACATTATTGTCATTATATGGTCCAAATCAAGATATGCCAGAATTTTTTGAAAATATAATGTCTATTATTGAGGATTTTGAAAACGAAAATTTTGTGATTTGTGGCGATTTTAATCTTGTTATGGACCCAACCATGGATTATTTTAACTATCTACATATTAATAATCAAAAGATTGATTCTATGCTTATACATTTAAAAAAACTGTAAGATTGAAACCAGCTATAGATCTGACCATTGAATGGTTACTTTAGAATAAGAATTTAATCCATATGTTAGAGGAAAAGGCTTATGGAAGATCAATAACTCTTTATTATACGACTCTGAATTTTTGATGTGAAAAACAGTATTGTGCTCTAGTATATAATATGGAAAATTTACATATGGTTGAAGATGAAAATATACAATTGACAATAGATAGTCAGTTATTTTTAGAAGTCCTATTAAAAGAAATTAGAGGAAAAACAATCTCTTATTCTAGTTTTAAGAAAAAAAAAACAAAAAAAAATATTAAAGAATCTGAATTATTAAAAGAAATTGAAACGATGGAATCACAGTCAATAGTTAACTTTTTAAAATTGGTTGACAAAAAAAAAATGAATTAGAAAATCTAAGAAAAGAAAAAATGAAGGGAAAATTAATTAGATCAAGGGTAAAATGGATTGAAGAAGGGGAAAAACCCACAAGATATTTTTGTGGGCGTGAATCTAGAAATTTTGCTAATAAGATAATCCCTAAGATAGAAAAGGAAGATGGAACTACTATAACAGATCAATTTGATATATTGACAGAAACAAAACAAAAATTATGAAGAGTTGTATCGCTCTAGAGATGACACTTCAAATATTTATGACTTGACAGACCTTAATAGGGATCTTCAAAGCCTTAATTTCAATAAATTATCTAGTGATGAAAAGGAGTCTCTGGAAGGAGAGATAACTATTGGAGAGGCTAGTGAAATACTTAAAAATATGAAAAACGATAAGTCTCCTGGCTCTGACGGATTTTCTACTGAATTTTTTTAATTTTTCTGGAGGGACTTGCGAGTGTTTGTTGTAGAATCACTTAATCATGGGGCTGAAACTGGGGAATTATCTAGTACTCAAAAACAGGGCATAATTACGTGTCTCCTCAAAGATAACAAGCCCAGACATATTTTAAGAATTGGCGTCCCATTTCTCCACTAAATACAGTTTACAAAATAGGATCAGGGGTTATTGCTGGTAGAATTAAGAAAGTTCTAGATAAATTAATTGATTTAGACCAAACTGGTTTTGTAAGTGGACGTTTTATTGGAGACAATATTAGGCTGATTTATGATATACTTCAATATACAGAAGAAAAATATATTCCTGGTCTGTTATTATCAATAGATTTCGAAAAGGCTTTTGACTCAGTATCATGGAGATTTCTATATAATGTAATGACATTTTTAATTTTGGAGACTCAATTATAAATTGGGTCAAGGTCTTTTATCAAAATATTACATCCGCCATTATACAAGGGGGGATTTATCTCAATTTTTTACAATTAGCCGTGGCTGTAGACAGGGTGACCCGTTGTCACCCTATCTGTTTATTTTGTGTGTAGAAATACTTGCTATCAGAATAAGGGGTTACTGGTATTCAAATTTCTGAGGTAAATCATAAATTATCACAGTATGCAGATGACACTTCATTGATTTTAGATGGTAATGAAAAATCTTTGAATGCAACCATGACAGAGTTAGACTGGTATGCGAATGTTTCAGGACTGAAGATAAATTTTGGAAAAAAAACCCAAGTTGTTTGGATGGGAAGTAAAAAATATAGTAAAGATGTACTGTGCCCAGAAAGATATTTATCTTGGGGGTCAACCACCTTCAAATTACTTGGGGTAAACTTTGATGTTAATCTTGTGAATATGACGGATATCAATTATAAATAAAAGATAGTTAAAATTAAAAGTTTGATAAATACATGGTCAAAACGAAATCTGACTGTCATTGGAAAAATATCAGTTGTTAAAACTCTGATATTACCTATTCTTAATCATCTAATTATAACATTACCATGTCCAAATAGTGCTATTATTAATGAAATGAATGTCTATATATTCATATACTTGAAACTCACCAGTAGGGAGAGTGAAAAGAGATATTATGCAAAAAAATTATGAAGAAGGTGGTCTTAAAATGACCAATCTTGTTTGTTTTATGGCTGCTCTAAAATCAACATGTATAAGGAAAATATTTAATTCAAAGTGTTAGTGGCTAAATATATTGTATTCTATAGTTGATAGAGAAAAATTGATAAAATGTGGAAATGGGTATGCCATCTCAGTTATGTAAAAACTTGTTCTGGAAAGATGTATTTAATGCTTGGAATGATGTTATTGAAAGAGACAAGAATGACAGTTGGAAATATTTTCTTACAAGTCCCTTATGGTGGAATAATAAAACTATCATCGGAAATAAACCAGTATTTTATCAGCATTTTTTTCAAAAAGGTATATATTTTGTGAATGATGTAATAAAAAAGGGAGGACAGTTTTTGTCCGAATTAGAATTACAACAAAAATTTGCAGCTGATATTGAAACCATGAAGTATAATTGTCTCATGTCTGCACTTAAAGATGCGAAAAAGTCTTTTGTGTGTACAGATATTTTATGTCCATTAGTTCCTGTATATATTAAACTTTTCTTAAGAAATAAAAAGGGCACTAAAGATATGTATTCAGTGTTGACAAAAAATGACAGTGTGCCAAGTGGACAAAAAAATGGGGAAATTTATTAGATATTTGTGAATATGATTGGAAGTATATTTTCAAACTCCCATTCATAATAACAAATAATACTAAACTTCAATGGTTACAATATCGAATAAATCATTACATTCTTGCAACAAACCAATACCTTTTCAAAATCAAAATAACAGATAATCCAAATAGTACTTTCTGTAATGAAGAGACTGAATCTTTAGAACATCTGTTATGGAATTGTGAAAAAGTCCAAGACTTTATTACAGAAATTGACTGATGGTTTATATTGAATAATATTAGCATCCCTATCACTAAGAAAAACTTTTTGTTTGGAGATATTTCTGGACGACGAAAAAGTAGAGTTTTTAATTTGATCTTTCTTAAAATCAAACAATATATGTACAATTGTAAATATTATAGGAAACAATTATCCTTACATGCATTTAAATTTGTTATTCAAGATTTATATAATAATGAAAAATCAATTGCTGTTAGAAATAACAAACTAGAGAAATTTAATGAGCTTTGGATTATTTTTGTAGATTTATTATGTTAGATGTTTTGTATCTAATAATGCTAAGGGCAATTTTATTTACCTCCCCTTAACCAATAATAAAAACAATTCTGATAGAATCTGGTGGGCGTTGTTCTGATCCAGATGGCTGCTAAGTTTGCACAGCCACAGCACATGTTCTAAGCCTCTGATGTTGAGGCTGTGCAAAACTATCCATCTGGACAAAACGGGGTGATACGCCTACTGGATTCTTATGTCGCCATATTATTTCTTGATTGTTGCTAGTGTTGCAGAGCCACAACACATGCTCTCAGCCTCTGTTGTTGTGGCTCTTCAACACTATCAATCGGGGCATTTCACATGTTTATTTACAATATCTCGTATAACTTACCTCCAGCAAAAAGCAAACTTGTGTTTGACTTATTGCACATTGTTTTTGTGACAGCGAATCACAGTATTTTTACATTATTGTGTACTAAAATATAAAATTTCATCAGGACAATTTATTTTTTTTCTTCTTTCCCTTTTTTTTGTTTGTTTTGTTTGAGATATAGATTTATTCTTTATTCTCTATTTGTTTTCCCATACTTTTGAAATATACTTGTTTCTCTGTTCTTCTTTCTACTTTACATTCCTAAAATAACTTTTATTTTATAATCTGTATGTTTATTAGTA
The DNA here is from genome assembly GCA_002080025.1 of Modiolus philippinarum. Classification (NCBI taxonomy): domain Eukaryota; kingdom Metazoa; phylum Mollusca; class Bivalvia; order Mytilida; family Modiolidae; genus Modiolus; species Modiolus philippinarum. The sequence continues at coordinate 8,584 of MJUU01031215.1, forward strand.
AATTATTGATTATCCTTTTGTTTAATATTTCTATGTGAGGTTTATTATCATATCTATTTATTTTCTGCATTTTATGTGTTAAAACAAAAATTGTACTTTGTAAATTTTTATAATTGCGATATGTACTAACAACTACTAACATCTATAGTAAATTATGACAGTTTATATATTACTAACTTTAACGAGGCCGGGATAAGGTACAGATTTCAATAAAGAATATAAATTTAAAAATAAATGCACTGAATAGTTGTAGGAGACTATGATTCATAAATGATTGTGCTGCTTTCAGCATTTCATTAGAAATATTGTCAAGTCCAGGACTTTTTCCAGTTTTTAGTTTACTCATTGCTTTCTGTAGCTCTGACATGGTTATATTAAAATCAAGTTGTGAGAAACTCCCAGACTTAGATTCTAATAACTGAAGCTTTCTACTTATTTCTTCAACTTTATCTTTCATACATGGAGAAATGGATGTTAAGTCTAAAAAGTATTTATACCAAGTATCACCATCAATACAGTTTTCTGGTTTACTTTTTTGTTCGTCACGTTAAGAGTTAACAAGGGACCAATATTCTTTTGGGTTTTCTGCCTGTAGGTTATCCAGACGGTCTAAAATAAGTTGTTTGAATTCTGACCTTTTCTTTTTTCGCAGTTTGGCGTATTTTTTATTTAGTTTAAAAAACGATCCACGAACAATATGGTCTTTAGGATATTTTGACATCAAAATGGCCTTTTCTGTTAACTTTTTTAGCTCACCTGACCCAAAGGGTCAGTGTGAGCTATTGCCATCACTTGGCGCCTGTCGTCCGTCCGTCGTCCGTCCATTAAACTTTTCACATTTTCATCTTCTCCTCTGAAACCACTGAAGCAAATTCAACCAAACTTTACAGGAATGATGTATGGAAGGTCCTTTACAAAGATTGCTCATTTCGTTCCGATCCGACAAAAAAATGGCCGCCAGCGCGGAACTTAAGTTTAACATTGGACCCTAAGGAAAAAATCACATTTTCATCAACCCCTCTGCAATTGCTGAAGCAAATTCAACATAACTTTACAGGATTGATGCACTAAAGGTCCTTTACAAAGATTCCTCATTTTATTCGGATTCGGCAAAAAACATGGCCGCCAGCACGGAACTTAGTTTAACATTGGCCCTATGGGAAATTCACATTTTTATCTTCTCCTCTAAAACCACTGAAGCAAATTCAACCAAACTTTTACAGGAATGATGTATGGAAGGTCCCTTACAAAGATATCTCATTTTGTTCCCATCCGATAAAAAACATGGCTGCCAGCGCGGAACTTAAGTTTAACATAGGACCCTATGGGAAAAATCACATTTTCATCAACTCCTCTGAAACTGCTGAAGCAAATTCAACATAACCTTACAGGATTGATGTGCTAAAGGTCTTTTACAAAGATTGCTCATTTTATTGGGATTCGACAAAAACATGGCCGCCAGCACGAAACTTAGTTTAATATTGGCCCTATGGGAAATTCACATATTCATCTTCTTCTCTGAAACCACTAAAGCAAATTCAACCAAACTTCACAGGAATGATGTATGGAAGGTCCCTTACAAAGATTGCTCATTTTCGTTCCGATCCGATAAAAAACATGGCCGCCAGCGCGGAACTTAGATTTAACATTGGCCCCTATGGGAAAAATCATATTTTCATCAACTCCTCTGAAACTGCTGAAGCAAATTCAACATAACTTGACAAGATTGATGCACTAAAGGTCCTTTACAAAGATTGCTAATTTTTTTCCGATTTGACAAAAACATGGCCGCCAGCACGGAACATAGTTTAATATTGGCCCTATGGGAAATTTTTATTTTCATCTTCTTCTCTGAAACCACTGAATCAAATTCAACCAAACTTTACAGGAATGATGTCTGGAAGGTCTTTTACAAAGATTGCTCATTTCGTTCTGATCCGATAAAAGACATGGCCGCCAACGTGGAACTAAGGTTTAACATAGGATCCTATGGGAAAAATCACATTTTCATCAACTCCTCTGATACTGCTGAAGCAGATTCAACCAAACTTTACAGGAATGATGTACGAAAGGTACTTTACAAAGGTTGCTCATTTTATCCCAATTCGACAAAAACATGGCTGCCAGCATGGAACATATTTAACATTGAGCCTAAGGGAATAACATCATTTTCAACATCTGCACTGAAACTATTGAAGCAAATTCAAGCAAACTTTACAGAAATGATGTATGGAAGGTCCTTTACAAAGATTTCTCATTTTGTTGGGATCCGACAAAGAAAAAAGCTCCCAACATTGAACTTGGTTTAGAATGGTACACATATATTAAATCATTTTTTTCATTACATGTGCTTAAATTATTGAAGCAAATTCAGTCAAACTAAGATTGCTTGTTTTGTTTTGATCTGATAAAAAACAACACCTCCAGCACAGAACATATTTTAACATAGGATCCTATGGGATAAACATCACTTTCATCACCTGCTGTAAGCATTTTGTCAGGTGAGCGATTCAGGCTCAGTATCTGAGCCTCTAGTTGTCATAATACCAAGATCGTAATCAAACAAAGGTTTGTTACACTTGAGTTGTGTATTGGGATTTTTCTGTTTTAATGATACTTTACATACCTTATCAAAAATAGCATGAACTTAAGAAGCAGCTAAATCAATGTCTTCATGAAGACTTATATCAGTGTTCTGGAGGTCTTTAATTTATTTTTAAATGGCTGGATGAGAAAATTCTTGGAATTTTGATACACTATTTTTGTCCCATATATAACGTGATGGAAATGATAAAAGTCCCTCGTTTTTTTTTTGTTCCCTGTCAAAACATGCTAGAATTTTCAGAGATAATTTACAATGACAGTCTGATAAATTTGGTATGAATTCATTAGCATGCATATATAGTATCTGAGATGCATGGTGCACATCTGCAATGTATATTGAAACATTCTTGCAAGTTTGGTTTGAAAGTACCAAGCGGTCTAGGAGGAGTTGCGGATAATGGAGGTATACCCTATGACTCCAATAAGCTAAAATGACAAAGTCCAAAATAGCTTCAAAATATGGAAAAACAAAAATAAAGAAAAACTAAATGCATGGTCCACATGTACAATATATACTGAAGCATTCCTGCAAGTTCCGTTCAAAAGTACCCAGCGGTTTAGGAGGAGATGCGGATAACGTTAATTTTTTTAGCCATACAGACAGACAAACGGACGGACACAAGACGACGGATAGTGATCCTTATGTGTCGATCCTGCACTAGGTGCAGGCGACACAAAAATAGGAATATGTGATACCGAGTCATCAACAATACAATCAGGTTCGGAGCCTGTGCGGGCATTCAAGTCCCCTAGTAACATATATTACCTTGTTTACTATACTTTTCTATTACATCTTTTTCTAATATTTCAAACAGGTTAACTGATGATTTTGGGGCATAGTAAACTAAACATAAATATATATCATTTTTAAATTTAAAAAAAATCTTTACAGAGCTTTATCCATTAGTACTCAGAGGTGCCATCATTAAAAAATTTGACCCCTTTTCTAATACCTGGGCGTATCAGCATTCCCAAACCTCCAAAATACCTATTGTTCTTGGATTTTTTTTCTACAAAATTGGTAAAATAAGAAATCTTTTATGGTAATACTTTTATCATACCCCAGATGTGTTTCTGTTAAAAGAATTATGTCATACTTGTCAATTTGAGATATAAATTCAGGATCTTTAGATTTATCATAATGATCAGAAACCAAGCCACCAACATTCCAGGTGCAGATATTTAGACTTGTTCTCATATTAGTTAGACAGAAATCTTAAAATAAGCTATAAAATTTTCTAATAATAGTATTATAGATATTTAGATTTATACTGTAGTTAATCTTACAACTTTTTATCTAAAATTATGTAATGATTAGATGTCTATAGCACTTGATTAGTTCAATAAAAATTATAAATATTTGGTATTCACTGATAATACCAAATTTGTAATAAACAAAACAAAAATCAGATAAAATAATATGATTGTAATAACAACGACTGTTCAGTATGATGTTTATTATCTAACTGAAGTTACAGAGGCGGGGGCAGGTTAATACAGTGCATTGTGAATAACATGTCAAAATTGATGATAAGAATGTAGAGTCTAAAATAAATGATAGAATTAAAACTAAATGATAACAATATCAATCAAATGATATTACATCTCCCTTTCTTTCAAATGTCATTAAAAAAAAAACTGTTAGTAGTTAAAGTCTTTAAGTCTCTGTATATTAAATTAATTGATTTAAAATTACTATGATTAATCACGCAACTGTCTATTAAATACTAAAAAAAACTAATACTATTATAAAAAGTAAAAAGAACAAAAACAGTTAATAAAACTTTACAAGTCAAGATTATCAGGTTTTTTAATTACTCTTCCCGATCTTGTTGTGATAATATTGTCTGAAGATTTCGACTTTTCGGTCTGCTCTGGCTCATTTGAGCTCATTTCCGGTTTCTCTTCGGTTAACGGATTGTCAAAATTGTCACTTATTGTATTTTCATTGGCCTGTGTTGAAACTTTGCGCAAATGTTTGCGATTTCTACGGTATAAACGATTGTCAGTCTTTACAATAANATATATATACATGGAGTTATCTTCCACGACCACCATGTCCACCTTGTCGTCCTCTATAACCGCCTCGATATTGTCCTCTTATACCCCTTCCTCTGTGTGCTATTAACGGATCAAAGTTATTTGGCCGAAAATGTTTAGGCAGACCCAAAACTTCATCTATACTGTATCTTATATTAGATGCAAATATTGCTGTACCATTTTGTGTAAAGCGAATTCCATCCTTCATATCAAAGAATATAGTTATAGGCTCTCCTTTATAGGCCATATTGCTGTTGTCGCACATTGTTATGATTTCATGCTGCTTATAATTTTCCTTTAGCATGACACTTACTAGCTGGGCATTGTTGTTAAATGTTGAGTTATCTGCTCTTGGTGTAGGTAGGGAAAGTACTATCTTAGTTTCTGGATAAATTTGGAATGAGGTATCAATAATTTTGTTCATTTTCGAAACACACTCTTGAGGTTGAAATAATTTCAGTTCGTTTGTGATTGAATGAAAAACGAGGACATCAGGTATTGGATCTATACTCTTTATAACGGATTCTTTCTCTGTAACGGTAAAAGCAGAGATTTTGTTCACGGTATACTGAGAAGACACTTTCTGTGGATCTATCCCACTTATGTTTGAAGTTCCAACTATTGTAACTGAAGAATGCGGTTTTGAATGATTTGACGACTTATTTCCTGCTTGACCCCTTGTGTCCTTTACAATGCTGAAAGGGCTACTATCATCACGACTATTTTGAAGTTTTTGACTCACAAGCTCCTGTTCTGTTTTTTCTAGCTGTGTAGTTAGCGTAGAGTGTGCCCATTCCAAACAAGCAAGTTTTCATGATTGTTCGGCAATTTGCTTTGTAAATTTTTCTACTTCTATGTCCAATTTAGATACAGAGTCAGTTACTGACAACTAGCAAAGGACATAATTTCCGTTGACTATGATATCAAGCCTTCTTACATATGAAACTTCAATTGAAATACTTCTAAATAGATTTCGTAAAACAACATCATCAATTATGAAAGAAGAACATGATATTGTGCAATGCCAAATACTGCCAATATGTAAAAATTGTTTAAATATAGTTATGGTGTAAAGCATTTAGGAGATGATCAATATTTTTGCCAACAAAAACCAGAAGTAAAGATTTAACAACAATGCTGTATTTATATCCTTTATGAATAAGTTTGTTCAACGGATTAATAAGTTTGGAAGGACAATTTTTGAATTTATGCACTTTGTAAATGATGTTTCCATAGAAGTTTGGATGTGAAATTCCCTGTATAACAGTCCTGCATGTAGAACCAAATTTTCTTAATAAGTCGATGTATCTATAATAAAAGTTAGAGAATGCTTTTATCAATACCTTTGATGCAGAAGTTTTTCAGTGAGACAAAGAATTTTGTCGTTGAAGTCAGAAACATCACTACATACATGTACTCGTGCATATCGAACAAGTTGTGAAATGTAGACTCCGTAAGAAGGGGCTAACGGAACATCGCCGTCGAGATGGGGAAAATTGACTACAGGGAAGGAGGAATCGTCCCTTTTATCATAAACTTTAGTGTTTAACTTTTCTTGATTTATTGATATATCAAGATCAAGAAAAAGAGTATGAACACTGCAGCTATTGGATTTATTTAAAGTAAGTTCTGCAGGATAAATTTCATCTGTAAATTTAGAAATTTCAGGATTATTTAAAGCCAAAATATCGTCCAAATATCTATATGTATTGTTAAATTTATCCACTAAATGCTGTTTAGAAGGTTTGCCATGAATTATATATATTTATTGAAAAGGTGCACTGCATTTCATAGAAATATTTCCTAGTTATTCCAGACTGTATTAAAATTTAAGTCCACCGTGGTAGAGCCAAGCACAAGAAAATATAGGATTTAGTCCCAATTATCCCATCTTTTAAAAGTTGTGATCGCTGAACTCTTTAGGTTTTAAAACTAGTTTGATAAACAAATTAAATATATTAATTCAATTTTTATACCCCGCCACACGAAGTAGCGAGGTATTATGTGATACTCTCAGTCGTGTGTCCGTCCGTCCGTCCCCCGAAGGTTTCCGACTGATAACTTGTGAACGAAATAACATAAGATCTTCAAACTTTGTATGTGACTTGTTTTCTACAAAACTCTGGCCAACTTCGATTTGGGGTTCAGAGGTCCAAAGGGTTCTGGAGTTATGCCCATTTTAACTTTGAAATTTTTCAAATTTTAGGGTTTCCGACTGATAACTTGTGAATGAAATAATATTTTGTTTTCAAACTTGGTATGTAACTTGTTAACCATAAAACACAGGCCAAGTTCGAATTTTGGTTCTGAGGTTTAAGGGGTTCTGGAGTTATGCCCCTTTAAACTTCGAAATTTTGCGAATTTTAGGGTTTCCGACTGATAACTTGTGAATGAATTAATATATTGTCTTCAAACCTGGTATGTAACTTGTTCATAACAAAACACAGGCCAAGTTCGAATTTGGGTTCAGAGGTTCAAGGGGTTCTGGAGTTATGCCCCTTGAAACTTTGAAATTTTGCGAATTTTTGGGTTTCCGACTGATAACTTGTGAATGAAATAATACATTGCCTTCAAACTTGGTATGTAACTTGTGTATCACAAAACTCAGACCTAATTCTATTTTTTGGTTTAGAGGTCAAAGGGGTTCTAGAGTTATACCCCTTGAAACTTTGAAATTTTGCAAATTATAGGATTTCCGACTGATAACTTGTGAATGAAATGACATACTGTCCTATAATTTGGTATGTAAGTTGTTTGCCATAAAACATAGGCCAAGTATAATTTTTGTTTCAGATGTACACAGGGATCTAGAGTTATGCCTCTCTAAACTGAAATTTTGTGAAACGTGGCGGGGTATCATGTAATGCACCATTACTATTTTTTAATTTCATGATCATGTGAAAGTTGTAACTATGTTATGAAACAAAAGCCAATATTAAAAGGATATTGAGTAAATGCACATATTAAGACAAAGTCTCTACAAATACATGGTAAAACCAAGCAACGGAACAACGCTTTAAGTTTTGGTCTTCATCTTGAAGTCCTGACCTACATCAATGACATGCCAGAAACATCAAAATCTTCGATCACAAAACTATTTGCAGATGACAGTCTACTCTTTAGGAAAATCAACAGCCAAGAAGACGGTAACCTACTTCAGACAGACTTAACATCACTGGAAGGCTGGGGAAAAAAATGGCAGATGAGTTTCAACGCTAGTAAATGCATTGTCATCCGCATATTGCCAAAAAACAAAAAGCTTATTCCAACTAGTTACAGACTCCATGGACATACATTAGACAACGTAGAAGCCAGCAAATACCTTGGAGTAACCATCAACAAAGATTTAACATGGGATAGACACATAGACAATATTGTTGGAAAGGGAAACAGAACACTCGGTTTCATTAGGCGAAACTTAAGAGACTGCACAAAGCCAGTAAAAGCGCGCGGCAGCCTATACAACAATAGTGAGACCAACATTAGAATACGCCTCCGCAGTATGGGACGCCACAACTCAAAAACAGATCAACAATTAGAGCAAGTGCAAAAAAGAGCAGCACGATTTGCACATAACAACTACACAGACCGTACACCTGGCTGTGTCATCAACATGACCAATCAACTTGAGTGGGAGAGTTTAGAAGAACGGAGGAAAAAAACTCGACTCTGTATGCTATACAAGATCCAGCATGGCCTAGTGGACATCAACAGGCAAGAATACCTCATACAGAGTGACCGGAGAACAAGAGGGGAACACCGATTCTATCAGGAAAGGACCAACAGTGATGTTTTAGGCGTATCATTCTTCCCAAGGACCATCAAAGATTGGAATAAATTGCCAACATCAACAACATCGGCCGACACAATTGAGGGATTCAGAGCCGCCCTGAAGGCGTTCTCTGAAAGGGAACAAACAACAACCTCATTTTACATAGTTTTAACTGTATGATAAAACGATTTTATCTGTAAATAGTATTTGAGGACTAGCTGTGTCGCCCGGCAAACGCCTAGTTTTCGCGGAACCATTTACATTCGATTCCCGGATCCGGTTCCTTACCAGGAAGAAGAAGAAGAAGAAGTCATCATGAGGCCTTCAAGAATGAACTTAGCATATTTATATTCTTTAAAGTTTTTTTCCACAATTATGTTGAAATAATATATGAAAAATATAAATATATGCGCCTGTTAAAGATGTTTCAACTTAATTTTATTGCACCTATATATACACTTTATGTACTTGTTTACAACCAATTGTTTTCATTTGTGTTTGCATGGTAACCAAAAATTTTTAAGCAGTGTACATGTACATCTCATCTAACTATTCAGTCTTTTGAAGTCTGTCTCCGCTAATAATCCATGATTTTCAAGTTCAACTCACAACATTGTGAGAGACCGCTGTTCAGAAGGTTGCTGAATTCCTTTCCTGGTATTGCATTAGAAGGGTGTGTTTACGGCCCGTTTAACACATAACAATTCAAAATCATAAACCTATTGAAATTTTGCCGGACAAAAATCTAAAATCTAAAATACTAAAATTTCCAAATGACGAAAAAAATTTCAAATTTTGAATTTTTAACCAAATTGTTAAAATTTTTGAACTTTTGCATTTTGGACATCTGATCAAACTTCGAAATTTGTAATATGAATTTTTATTTTTGATTATTCGCTTTCTAAAAGTTTCGAGCTTTCGAGTTTTGACAAAAATACAAAACTTGTAAAAATCACTGGTAGAGTATTGTAATTTCCGGCACACGAGGTATAAGCTAATGTTATAAATAATCTGCAGACCCTTTTTCGCCGTACCTGTGAAGAATATTTTAAGGATATATTAAGGATTTTGCCCATTTTAATGTTACTCACCTATGATGAATACAAAATGATGAAAGTTACAACCGAAGTATTAGATCCAGTGGCCGAAAATTTTAATTGTATCGTTATTAAAAAAAACTCTTGCAATGATGCCACTACACCATTATGAACCAATATCCTCATTCAGTCAGTTACAGGTTAACTCTTGATTCTCCAAATATTCATTGGAATACCTACCCAAAAGCTCACTTTAATATTTGGCAAACTGCTGCAGCGTTTGAGCATTGATGGAAGAATCCCTTTTAACCCCTGTGACCCCCACATAAGCCAAGTCGGCAAGCCGGCTGCGGCGTTTGGGCATTGAGGGAAGAAACGTCCCATTTCATACTATCACTTGATTAAATATCCCCCATCCCCCCGCTGGAGCGAGGTACGAGCGGAGGTTAGGAGTTAGCCGATGTTGAAGATATTGTCGATATCGACAAACAAGTGCTGTTTCACTTGTAATGTTGACGATATCGTCGATATCGACGAAAGAGTGCTATTTAAAGGTTAGTGCTAATGACAATGTATAATAATGTTGAACTTTACTTACGATGTTGACGATAAAGTCGATATCGACAAGCACGTGCAACCCAACAGTACCGTTGTTGGCATTGTTGGCGTTATAATTATTCTTGTCAAGCAAGTGCAGTTCCATCATATTAATCAACGTTACCATTAGCAAGAGTTTAACGATGTCGACGATATTGTGACTTCATCGTGTCTTGGGCATACCTCGAAAAGTGGAGAAAAATTGACGGGATTTCATTAAAGGAGCCCGTTGAGACTCTGATGAAGATATCTACACCGTTGACGCCATTTGTTTCCTTTCTGGAGGCAGGATCCCGAGAGTAACGGTTATACTACAGGGGTATAATTAAATCCAAATTAGACGACAAAAGGTAATGAAACAACACTTTTACTGTACTGTAAGCGTCATCCTGGTATTACTTGTATTGCTTATGTTCAGAAGTAGTTCTGATGATATTTAAGAAAACACCGTGTACAACTGTTACCCCGAGGGAGCAGCTGCACGGCATGAGGGTGTAGATTTTTTCGCAGGAGGGAGTAGAATTTAAAGAAAACATTTACTTACATAGCATATATGCCACGGAACCTCTCAATTATTATGCTATTGTGTTATCAAAATTCCAGCAGATGATTCCATTTTCTCAAACACTTCGGACTTTTACAGGCGATTGGTACGATAAATTATTCTATGGCCTTTTACAGAGATGAAAACCACCAACCAGTCATGTTTACGGGTGTATATCGATAGATATTCATCAAAACGACCCGTTTAAGTCACCACATTTATCTTCGAAGGTCATGAAAAATAACTTATTGCATATAAGTTAACACCAGAGGGAGCAAATCAAGTCTTCAGAGCAGCACGAGGGAATCGCTCATATGACATTTACAGTCATGTATTCATTTTAATAGTTCATGAAGCAGCCATAATCACAAGCAATTATCCAATACTCAACGATTTGCTCAGTACCATGATGTTTTGGCTCTGCTACATGGGTCTGTAAGTCATAGTCTTGTTTGATAACTTAACTTTAATAACTTTATAGAAATATTTGTATCTTCCTCATTGATGAAGAATTACTGTAAAACCCAGTAATGAAAGCATATGTTGAAAAAATTTGAAGTTCCTTCAAATAATTCTGTTTTTAAGAAATATTCTTGTTTCTTTGGCATTCAGTACTAAAAAGGGAATAGCGAAACAAGTCATGTCCACAAGGAATCAGTTTAAAATTTAAATCTGAACTTGGAAATTGTCTATTGTCGCCCTTTTCTGTGCTCCTGGCTCCGAGTTCGTTGAGATTAGCGACAGTCAGACGATCCATGCGAAATTTGAAATCATTTGAAATCGCATTTCCCTGGAAATAAGAGAGTAAACACGAACGTACCAATTTCATGTTTTGTTATCGCATTAAAGGGAATGAAATTTGAAAAAAAAGTTTTATAAGAAACAAACATAAGCAGAGCCCGTTGATGGCCGGGTGGAGCAGTACATTATGAGTCAGACAAGTTGAAGAATCCAAATTTTCTTCCTCTATAAATTGGGACTACTATAAAAAAGATGAAAAATAGAAACTTTATGTAATATAGTATGTGAGAACCGAAATCACAGTCAAAAAATTACAACCCAAATACGATGGCAACATCGAAAATACCAAAATACAAAGGCAGCACACAATCAAGCACGGCACAGAAATTAAAAATGTAATCGCGCAAAGATATGAACAACACGGATCCAATTTAAAACGTGAGTGAGATCAGAGTAAACATCTCCTGTTTTTTTTATTACACTCGCCGTTTTGTGCATGTCAATTCCGGTAGTAAAGTCAAATCTAGTAGAAAAACAGTATAAAAGGGAAAGACCTTTTGTCATCTGGAAAACATATATATAAATATATATATATTCCATACAGCGTTAGTGGTCCACAAGATTTTGGTGTCGACCGTAGAACTTCTTCAGTGGCAACTTAAAATAACAGGCAACACACCCTTGTTGTAGTGGCCTATTTGTGAGTAACAGGGCTCTATCAAGGAAGTCACTGTATCAAACACATGCCCTTGAGAAGCGAATGAGTTTGGAGATGTAAAATCCGTATACTGTTACTGTTTGAATGTTACTAAAAAGGAAAAAGAAATTGACTATTGGAAAAGTGAAGCAATCGCGTTTGTCATACAGCAAAGTTTGTAGTATACCTCAGTTGTCAATTTCAAGATACAGGTCAAAGAATGAGGCCGATATAGAGATTTTTGAAGTATCCTTAATTTCGAGCTCTTTTGAATAGTTGAGATAAAAAAAATCACCAAAGCGAGGGCTGTTTAGTTTTAAAATATCATCTATGTAATATAATGATATTTCAAAACATGAACTTCTTGGTTGTCAGGGAGAAGATGTACAATGATATAAGAAAAATATATACAATTAAGGGATTCCCTCAGTCATGCTGCTATGAAATTTTGATTTACTTCCTCTGGTGTTACCCTATTCATGTATGTGATATGTAATTACTAATTTTTTATGACCCTTGAAGACATATGTGATGATTTAAAGGGATCGTTTTGATGACAATCTATCGATGTACACCCGTAAACATAACTGGTCAGGGATTTTTCTACCTTTATTAAAATAAGACCCCAACCCCTGCAATTGGGAAAATTGTATCGGCGACATCCAATATGGTATTTTTTCATTTTTTAACAAGATTTGCATTGTATGCTTTTACTCCATATCACTGAAAGGACTTTCATAAAATCATTATATTTTGTTTAAAGAACACAAATCTTGCTCTTCTATCTGCTTTTTTGTTAATAATAAATAATAAAGAAACCTCGGCATATCATGAGGATAGCATTGATGGACTTGACTGAAAGTGTTTCTCAAAAACCCTGGTTTTGTGGGAGTTCCAACTCCTTACACTCATGTTTTATGCTTCCATGTTGATTCTTATTTGTTCATTTGTGTTGCCTACATTTATTTTTTCCTTTTGTATTTGGTTGTCAAAAAATTGATGGAAAATTTCCAGGCTTTGATTATGGAGCAACAACAACCAGTTGAGATTACAACTACTGGTGCAGTAATGTAGGGCCATTAACAGTGGGGAGATTACATTCATCAGACCGCGAACAAAAGTTTCAGTAAATAAGCATCGTCGGAATGGACATCTCTCGTTACGTTCTCACAATGCATTGTGCTGGCATTTCACATGATATTACTTGGAAACATTTCCTTGTTCACTATATTTAATCCAAATTGCTCGAGTCTAGAGTTTTTGAGTAAATTTTGACCGTTCATCGATTTATGTGCCATTCTAGACACGGATAAAACACCTAAGACATACTGTAAAGCCCGAAAAGTACCGCAAAGAAAATACCGTAAACCGGCAAATTGTGTCGTAAAATTAGTGTCAAGTTTGTTTCGCTTCCCTAACGATTTAATGGAAGACCTTTTCCAGCTTACTAGTGAATCGCGATTTCGAGACAATGTTCTACTGTCAGCTGCAGACTACAAATTTAAATGTATTATTTTTGCTTGATTCCATTGGGAATTTTTACAAGTTTTTTGGGGAAAAAATAGGTATTTTCACGTTGGGAATGGGGCCGTTATTCGGACGTAAAATAAAAGACAAAAAAAACCCTGCTGGTTGATGGTTTTCTTCATTATACAAGGTCATGTAACAGTTTTTCGTACCGATCGCCTGTAAAAGTCCGAGGTGTTTGAGAAAATGGAATCATCTGCTGGAATTCTAATAACACAATAAACATACATGATAATTGAGAAGTTCCATGGCATATATGATTTGTAAGTAAATGTGATCTTTAAAGTTTTGTGAAGCTTACTTAACTGTTGTTATGGAAAAAATGCCGGGAAATTCTACTCCCTCCTGCGAAAAGATCTACTCCCTCATTCCGTGGAGCTACTCCCTCGCCGTAATGGTTGTACACGGTGAAAAACGTTCCAAAATTAACTCTACTCCTTATAAAGAAAGTTCATAAAAAGTCTCCATTCATTCAAGTTCAATGCTAAGATGCAATTTTTTTCAAAGTTAAATGAAATACTTTTAATTGATTGATTGTTTTGTTAGAGTTTAACGTCCCGTGAGCAATATTTCAGTTATATCAGGACGAGAACAAGTTAATCAATTCCAAAAAATTAAGAATCAAGGTGGAAGGGACAACCGGTACAACGAGTTTTGATTGCCACTGCATGGAAAAAGGACGAAATGGGTAGGAGCAGGAAATTTAGTCTTTTATATGAGACTCAGTGACTCTGCTCTCCTTAGAAAAATATAAAAGGGTTCTTTATACTGCATGGAGTGTGCCATTTCTCCACACAGTTCTGCTACAATGGTTGGCGGCCAGGCTTTCCTTATTAAGACCTGACTATCCCGCATAGACAGGACATTCCTCTATCCACCAGCTAGGGACGCGCCCGACAGTTTTGTAGCCTGAGTCCCTGAAAACCGATTCAGGTTGCGGGAAAAAGTTTTGATATGTAGGTTCATAGAAATTGTACTCTTTGGAAAATCGATTTTAAAAAAACTTAACAGGTTACTACTATCCGAAGAATTATCCAACAAATTAGCTGCAAACAAACACACCATCAGCATTAATTGCAGTTGGAACATGTGTTGGAACATGTGTTATTGTCTCGTGTACATTTCTCCATATCATTTCGTAATTTGTTGTATAAATTTTATCTCTTCCCTCATTACTTTGCATGTTTACCCCAAGCCTGTCTCAGAAGTTCACGTAGAAAGTCAAAACTAGGATACCGGGGTATAATTCGGAATAAATTAAACACGCTTGGAGGTCAAACAATTTCACGTGCATTCCAACACCAAAATATCTTATTTAGGAGTAATGCATACTCATGCTTTTGTCGGTTCCATCTTCCTCTTTGGACTAAGCAGTACGAGAATACTTTGATTTCTTATATGTACTGCCACCGTATGCTACATAAAACGTAGATCCATTAGAAACAATTTTATAATAAGATTTATACTTCAGACAATGAGCATATTACTCATATATCACACCGAGTTAAAGATCACCCATATCACTGCTTGTGTGGAATATGTTTCAAGATGCCTTCACGCATAGCAAAGTTTCACAGTGGATCCAGAGGCTTGTTTCAGGAGTTTAGTATCCTTTTTTCTGGACAATGATATTATTCCAGGACGAGAACAAGTTAATCGATTCAAAAAATTAAGTAAAAGAAGAAAGAAATCAAGGTGGTAGGGCAACCGGTACAACGAATTTTGATTGCCACTGGAAAAGGAGCGAAATGGGTAGGAGCAGGAAATTTAGTCTTTTATATGAGACCCAGTGACTCTAATCTCCTAAGAAAAATATAGAAGGGTTCTTTATACTGCATGCTGATGGTGTGTTTGTAATGAACACTGAAGTAGCAGCTAATTTGTTCGATAATTCTTCGGATAGTAGCTCACCTGGCCTAAAAGGCAATGTGAGCTGTTGTCATCACTTTGCGCCCGTTGTCCGTCCGTCAACTATTTCAAATGTCTTCTTTTCTAAAGTTGAGAGGCCAATTGAAACCAAACTTGGCCTGAATTAGACCAGGATATGCAATTTCAAAATTGTGTTCAATTAGTCCGCAGACCAAACAACATGGCTACTGTAATTAAAAATAGAACATAGTAGTAAATGGCTGTTTTTGAAAATAACTCCTAAAAAATCATCACAGATATAAACAAGAGGCTCTCAAGAGCCTGTATCGGTCACCTGGACCATTGCCAAAACATAAATTCAAATAACTTGCTTCTTTGTTAAAGGGTCTCGTTTTCAAACTATGTAAACAAACATTTATGTTATATGATCCAACTTTTAAAAAATATTTTCCGCATTGCCTGCCGTCTTGGATAAGGGGTGGATCTGCAGGACAAAATTTTAAAGAAAATTAACTGTTGTGCAAAAGTTTATTTCCAACTGGCCAAATTGGTTTAAAGAAGATCTTTGAATGTACTTCAATATTAAACTATGTTTCCCATTGGTAGCCAATTTGCATAAGGTGCAGAATTGAAGGACATCTGTTTTGAAGGAGGCCATCTAAGATACATGGTGATTAAATTTTATTCTAACTAGCCCGGTTGTTTCAGGTAAAAAATTCTTTGTATGCTCTTTCCATACGGGGTCGAGTAATAAATTAAGTTTCCCGCAGATGGCCATGTTGGATGACAGATAGGCACCAAAGTCACAATACCTAGTCAATACCTCGTAAGCATCATCCATGCCAAGCTGTTCGGTAGTTCTCAAGGACAATTTCTTCAACTGCTCACTTAAAGCCTTTTTAATAAGTTAGTATGCAGGCTAAGGAGCCATGAGGTCGCTTCTATACAAGACATGAAGTAGGCATAAAGTAAATTCCCTGGAAGACACAATACATTTATATAGAAAAATTATTATGACATCAAATTAGGTAAAAAATTATGAAAGTATTTTTGGAAATAAATTATTGAAATTTGCACAAAACACTTATTTGCTCTTGATTATGGAAGAAATAATTGTTTTTTGATGAAGTGATAGCAGGGAATTTCTCTAAAGCTTAAAAGAGAAAAGTTAACCAAAGAAGATTTGAAAACAGAATTTAGAAAGGGAAATAACCCATAAATCATATGGCATTAAAAAAATGGTGTTTGGATTCTCTGCAAAATTTCAGAGTATGTAGATCTTGATATGCTGAACATTTTTCCATTTTATACTTTATCTCTATCTTTTACAGTTTTTGAAATAAAAAAAATGCATAAATTTTGAAAAATATACGGAAAAGGTACTGTAACTCTGAGACGGGATTTCTGATTTTCTTCAAAATTGCAGGGCAGATAGATCTCGACATTCTGAACAATTTTATCCCATATTTTGGATATCTGCAACGGTTTTTTGAGTTATTTGCCAAAAACTGCAATTTACCCCTATGTTCTGTTTTTAGCAGTGGCGGTCATGTTGTTTGACCGGCCGACTAATCGCGATCGAACAAAGTTGTGAGAAGCCACACCCTGCTGATGATTCAAGTCAAGTTTTGTTACATTTGGTTTCAGAGGAGAAGATTTTTAAAATTGTTGACGGACGGACGACGGACGAAAAGTGATAGCTAAAGCTCACATGGCCTTGTAGGCCAGGTGAGCTAAAAATTGAGACGGAATACAAATATTCAGCATGGAAAGATTTACAAGCCCTGCAATTTTGTAGAAAATCAAAAACACCCGTCTTGGGGTTGTTGCCCTTTTCCGTAGAATTTTTAAAATTTTGTAAGGTCATTCTTATACAATAAAAACGATAATGAATATTGGTCATATAATATATCATAAATGTTAAGCAAGTCAAGATCTACTTATGCTGCAATTTTGAAGAAAATCTGATGAACAATAGTTATTTTTGTTGATTTTTTGTTGGGTTTTGTATTATACTTCAAAAACTATTTGGGATAGAGGTTAAGTTTGAATAGCAAATTTTAGTATACTGTATTGGAATGTTGTATGGAAAAATTATATTTTGATCATCTCCTCTGAAACAACTGAAGCAAAATCAAATCAAACTTTACAGGAAATATGTTTGGGAGGTCCTTCACACAACCTGCTCATCATTTCGACTCAAAAAAAATAAAATAAAATAAAATAAAATAAATCAAAATAAATAAATAAAATAAAGTAAAAATGAAATAAAATAAAATAAATGACTACCAGCGCAGAATGTAGTTTAACTTGAATTGGACCCTATGGGGAAATCATCTTTTTTTTTCATATTCTCTGAAACTATTAATGCAGATTTATCTAAAGTGTATTTGAATGATAAATGGCATCATCGCTAATTTTTAGCCAAGTTTTACGATCTTTCCCTCTCCTCTTTTTGAAGCGAAGAGGAGCTGATCGTAACCCTTGGCTAGCTAAGATAGATGTATGGAAGGTCGTTTACAATAGTTGTTCATTTCGGTTGAATCGGAGAAAACCATGGCCGCCAGCGAAAAATTCATAATATTAGTTTAACATCAGACCATTAGAGAAAATCAAATTTTGATCATCATGTTTGAAACTACGGAACCAAATTTTAAAGGCACAATGTATGGAAGGTCCTTTACAAAAATTGCTTGTTTTGTTCAGATTCAACAAAAAGCATGGCAGCACAGCGGGGAACATGATTTAACAGAGGACGTTATAGGAACTGAAGCCAATTCAACCAAATTATACAGGAAAAAATGTATGGAAGGTCTTTTTTCAATAAATACTCATTCATTTTACACAGGTCAGATGAAAACCATGGTCACCAGGGGATGACATGTTTTATCTTTGACCCTAATTGAAAGTTCGTTTTTGTTAAAACTTTATAGTTTGACTTCGAGGCATTTTGCTAGAAGAGCGATACATGCTCAGCTTTTATTAGATTGACATATTTTGCGGTACAATTAACCAAAAAAAAAAAATCAATAAACAATTTAACAAATGATCAGCTATGGTACTGAAGCAGGTGGATATGAGTATGGGTAATACGGAAATAGTACTATTAACATGCAATGTTTATTTGGAGAACTCTGATTATTTTAGATGAAAAAACAGAAAATTACAATCTATCGTATCTATATATGCATATATGTTTGGTTAATCAAAGAACAACTACGTTCTTCTTTACTTGCTTCCCTTCTCTACTATCCTCGTTCTCATCCACTTTATTCACGGTGCTCGTCCTATAGCTCGAAAAAACAGCCGATTCAAAGTATTCTTCAGGTGATTTTATTTGTTTTGTATTTTTAGTCGAAAATCGAAAATTCTTACTTTTAAAAAAGCGAAATAATCAAATATTAAAGTTCAAATTACAAATTTCGAAGTTTGACCATATTTCCAAAAATGTTCAAGTTATAAAATTTCTAAATTTTAATACTTTGGTTAAATTTTCAAAATTTTAAAACTTTTCTTCATTTCTAAATTTTGATATTTTAGATTTTTGGTCAAACTTAGAATTTCAAACAGTTTCAGGATTTTGAATTGTTACTGAGTGTTACACGGACCGTTTACCATTATCATCAATTTCAAAGACTGATGTTGCAACCAACGGGACATGTCACTAACTACAAAGAAAACCCAGATATGGAATAGCTGATTTGCAGAGCAGCAGTACTATCCATGGCATACCGCAGAGCAGCAGTACTATCCATGGCATACCGCAGAGCAACAGTTCTATCCATGGCATACCGAGGTAGAAGAAATCGGGTTTTATGTGCATTCTGCAAACTCAACAATCAATTAGTTTTAATATAATTCCACTGTGGTACAGAGCCAAGCAATGTAAGATACAGAATTAAATTACATTTGGTAGAACCTGCAGCAGGCAAAATATTTAAATTGCAAAACAAAATTTTGATTAGATGCTTTATTAATTTTTGGGGATAAAAATATTCAATATGAAATAATAGTCAGAAGATCATCTAAGCAATTGTTGAATGATAAGATCTGGACCTCCAGAGGAACTGAAGAAGTTGCAGTACTAGTTTGAAATGGATGTTTTAAGGTGCTCCCTGAGTAAGGAAATGAAAGTCTCTGACCTTAAAAGAGACCAATTATTATATTCACAAACATATATGTACATGGTGATGGATTTTCACATCGTCTGGTGTAAAAATACAATTAAAAATAATGTTTTGCAGACTCTATCATCAAATCGATCTCCTTTAGAGGACCTATAAAATTGAAAATATTCTGTTATCAAAATTCTAACTGTCTTACGTCTACGTATGATCTACATTAAATATCGTAACAACCAGTAAATCCAAAAACCCAACGAAAAGGCACATTATAACATTATGAAGACGACCAAATTGCACATTGTTTTTTCATAATGTGTGTGTAATGTAAGACAGTCATGTTCGAAATTTGATTGCGTCTTTTTGAATTCATGTCAGAATGTTCAATTACACCACTAAATGTATTAGTTACTGTGAAATAATTCAATGCCGTATAAGTTTACAATAACAATGAAGGGCAAGTGCATATACAGAAAAACACACCGAACAGGAATTCATTAAATTGTAGGTACTTGAAATATAAGATGCGTAATTCAAAATATATTACGACACTTTACATTGAGATTGCATTTAAATGTTTAATAACCCTACAGATTTTAGTAGGGCATTTTTATTAACAGGAATTGTCCGAAGGTGGAGTGGTTTGGACATCGGGTAAGTTAATTATTTTTGTAAAAAGAACACCAAACTTCAGGATTACACACTGTATGTTTGTTTTGAAAATTTTATGGGCACACGAAAAGGAAATAGAAAGCCCCAGTGGGTACAGAATTTAAGAAGCAAAAGCCTTATAATTGCTGTTATATTTACTAGTTATTGTAATTTTTGTACGTCCTTGCTACTACATTTGCTTTTGTACAGTCTGTTGATGCGAAAGCACTTTCTGGAATCGGATTTTTCCTTCTCTGTTTATTAAAGAGATGACCTCACAGGCCATGAAATTACCTTTGTTCAGTCGGTATTATTTAGATGTCTATATTTATTTAAAATACACTATTGAATAACAAGAATATAGTGTTTAAGTCAGTTAGACCGTATCAGATGACACACTGACCGACCTCTAGAGTTGTTATTTTCTTCCTTTCAGGTATATTTGTACCATTATGGCGACCATAAATAAGTTTGACTTGGTTTTACCAGATATACCATACAATGGAAATAAAGTTATCTTGGAATATGTGTTTGTTAACAATACACAGTATCAATTACAAAGCAAGACTAGGGTTGTCGATGCAGAACCCAAAACACTTGAAGGTACGGGGAACGAAGTTATGTTTAAGTAATAGTTGTTTTTGTCGTAAGTTGTTGATGATATATTAAACTGAGAAAGACAAATCATAAATCCCTTGTCTTATTTTTTTTTAGATAAATGACATAATTATTTACTTGTAATTGCTCAACTGCATGGCACTTTTGTGGCTGTAAAACATGCCTTTTGTTATCACTTCTGTAGTACTTTGACTTGAGAACCATTTTACATGGACTTGAAATCTGACAACCAATACCAGTTATTGAAAGCACTATGCATTTTAACAGTCAAACCAACAACTAACACTATGGACAGTTATTTAATGCCAAAATATGAAAATCAGACAAAAATATTATAATAAAATAAGCTATGTGGGAAAAAGCACATTAGTGAGACTGATTGGCAAAATACTGCTACAGTGTTATGGTTTATGAGGACATTATACCCAGAAAAAAAATTACCATATAAATTTCTTTGTTTTTGGATATATTGTAGTACTATAGTAGTTTGTTGTTGCATGAAATTTTCAAACCCCTTTACCAGGCTTTTCCTCGAGATATATAGGGCAAGAGTTACCCGCCCCTTGGTGTTAATTGGAATTAACAACAAGGATATATTAGGGCCGACTGTAATGTGCAACTGCCAAGTTATTAGTAGGGGAAAAGTAACCACCAATGGTATAAGTTGTGACTATTGAATATGTGATAACATAGAATATTCGATCTTGCCACGTCGTAGCTTCAAAATTACTACAATACTCCATTAACTTGCAATTTTTTAGCCCTTTTCATGCTCTTGCCGGACCATATTTCATGCCATGAAAATAAATTGTTTGATTTGAAATTTGATTTTTTTTTATTGAATATATTATTTGAAATCACAAAAATAATATACTAAAATATCAGTATAGCAAACCAGGATTTTAAGAGACCTACAAGCATTCAAAGTTGACAACATTACCATCCTCCCCGAAAAAAATTGCCCTCAATGGTTAAAAAACCGGAAGTAATGTCACCGACAGTACTTGTTGCACCAAAGCCAATCTACCATAGTAATGTGAGTGTATACGGTCTTTACCTGACTAGAACAGGAAGTTGGAGGTTGCACATGCCAAAACGGAAGTGGATACTTTCTTGCCTACTGTTGAACATAAATACAAAAAGGTTGGCATTTACAAATTTTTATTTTGTGATATATTGTATAATAGTTCGACACGTGCCCACGGAGTCCTTTTGAGAAAAAAGGGAGCGCGCATTCGGTACCGGAAGTAGTTTATATTTCCTGTTGGCCACCATTTTTGCCGGGTGCGACCTAATATGCTGTATATAGGGATATTTTGGATAATGTTGTCTATATGAAGGAGTTGATATTTCTCATATTTTCTTGTTGCAAACTGCTTGGGAAATCAGCAGTGGCTTGTTCTGGGAGTATTTCTATAATTTTGCGTTAATTGTTTGAAAGGAGAGATAGCTTTTGTTTTTGTAGGGTGATTGCCCTTTCCCCACAATTTTCGTGTTTTATTAAACCATCATTTTCCCTTTTCTTATTCCTTTGTATGCATTATTTACTCACAACTATCTCTCTATTTAAAAAAAATTTTGTTTTCTCTCTATTTCTCACATTATTTCAAGATTATCTCCCTTTTCATCCCATTCGGGGCAATGTAAATTTTTCCCGCCAATTTTCTGTTTCCATGGCAACGGTTGCCATTTTGATATCTTTAAAGGCCAAAACTTGTTTCTACCAATGATAAGTAACATACCAGTCAAATTTCATTCAATTTTGAGCAAATTAAAATTTTCCCGCCATTTTCTGTTCCCATAGTAACGGTCGCCATTTTTATATTTTTAACACCAAAACTCGCTTTTACACATGCTAAGTAACCTTCCTGTCAAATTTCATTCCATTCTGAGTTTTTTAAATTTCGCGCGATTTTTATGGTTTGATCATGTGACAGCTGTCCTTATTAACCTTTAAGTGCGTGAGTGCGATACGGCGAGATGAAGATCACAGAATACCAATTTAATATTTGGGCAAGCCTGTGCTTCCTAGGTAACAGCGAAACCTACAATCCTCCAGTGAACCCAGATAGATCCACAGCACACATTCCTCGAGATCGCAAATATTTACTACCTTTGGAGTCTATAAAGGTTATTTCAAAGAAGTCATAACCAGATTTCCAATCGGTACCGATTCAGAAAAAGTCCCTCTGGTTTGCTCTGGGATTCCACATTTAACAATAATCCCTGTTGTACTATACATGTACCAGGGGGTAAAATAATCGAAATGTAGGCTCACGTCATGATGGGACCGACGTGTCCCCTCTTCATGTTCATTGTTGAAAAACCCTGCCAAATGAGTTGGGAAGCCCAACTTACTGCGACTGTGCTTTTTCCCATTATATATGAATCTTTGGTTGAAATACAATTATTGCTTTTTGCAGAGCTTAATTTTTCTTAACTTGTAAACAAATATTCATGAAGACCGTCGGTTGAGGTGAATATTTTACCAGTGGCGGATCCAGACTTTCTGCTACAGGGGGCCCGATTCATAATTTTTCAAAAAGAGGGGAATCCAATTTTCCGAAAACCCCTAGGAATTTTCAATATTTACCAACCTAAGGGGTGGGGGCACCCGAGGCCCCCCAAAATCCGCCAGAGTTTTTACTGTTATACTGAGAAACATCGGTAGGTTATTTCCCTATACCAAGTTCGTTATATATATGATTAATGTGGAGATAGCTTTAATAAGCATATCAATAGACTTATTTTGGTATTGAAATTGAAAAAAAAAATCTCCACTAAGACCATATATAACTAACTAGGTACAGAGTGATAACCGACCTATGTTTCTAGTAGACCATGATTATTTTATTAAATACATTGCAGAGATGGATATCTTTTAAGCAGATTCTGTATGATAGTGCAAAATTCAAGACATGCATATATTTTTTTCTAGTCGGGAAAAATCAAGAATTTGGTCTTTGCAATAACCAAATCTCACTGATTATAAAATGATTAACCCGCTTTTGTAAGAAAATTGTCAGTGCCATGTCAATCATTTAAGAATAAAGACACGATACATATCACGTCGAAAGATATTTTCAAAAACAGCAGTAAGTATTATACATTATCATCCTTCCCCATGGTTATATCAGCCTGCAGAGCCTTTCAGCAAAAGCCGTATCTGGTTGACACGGATATATCAGAGGTTGACCTGGATATATCAAGGGATTCTCCCAAAGGCAATAACTTTTTTTCAAGGTTTCAAACGAAATCAAATTTGTAGCAATAAACATCTATTGCATTTGCTCTTTCCGATTAGGTATTGAGAACAGAATCTTGATAACACAAATAGATAAACTTGATGTCAGAAAAATTGTAGAAACTAGGTCGTTGATATATCCTGCAGAGCTTTGACGTTTTCACATTATGACGTCATAAAAGCTCCAAGCAACGATAGAATGTCGTAACAACCAAAGGTTGCGACAAAATTCAAAATCAACATTATTTAGAGAATTTTGGTCAAATTATTCACCCAGTTACAAAACCTTTGCCAATAAAAAAATGAAAAAAAACCCCAAAAAACTACAAAACACGTTTTTAAGCTGCAAATTGCTGAAAAGGCGAGAATGGCATGTATGTCGAATTTCAAGAGCAACTTTGGGAGAATTTGAAAATTCAGTTCAATAATAAAAAATCTAAAATGCGAAATAAAGGATGATAAACAAGTTATCGGGCTTTTGACAACTGATGTATTGTAAAATATCACCCCGCTCGCCAGAATATGAAACTTGGGGCTCGTTCGCTACGCTCACTCGCCCCTTTGCTTCATATTCTGGCTCACGGGTTGATATTTTACGATATATTGCTGTCAAGAGCCCGATAACATATACATATTATACAATTATAGACTGTGTATGAGGTCGATACTATGTTATATCGACCGAGGATGAAATTCGGGGTCGATATGCTTTTCCAGGTCGATATAACATCGTATCGACCTCATTCACAGACTACAATTGTAATATAATTAATTTACAGAAACACTGAAAAGTTCATTTGTATCCATGTCTATATAATTAAATGCAAGATTCCAGAAATTAATATTAAGAATTTAAAACACTATAATATGATTACACTGTGTATAATATATACATGTAATTGATTCTTTAAAAATACATCAAACTGAATTGAGCAACATTCATTGAAACTTGCCACATGTAAATCTATTATTATTTTTAGTAACATGCGATATAACTTTTTGATATACTGTTTTCTAGTCAATCTCTAAAAATACAGTGGGTCATGTGATCAGTTCTCCACTAATCAAATTTCTCAAACGATATCAAATTAATAATATTAACAATTTGCCTTTACTTACGAGACGGTCATTTGGAATGTTAAGATGTTAAGATGGATGATGATAAATAAAACATTATTATCATGATATTCATATTTATTTAGAATGTCCAATATGGGATAACTACATGTGGAACGACAGAGAAGGGACAGCATTCCAAGAGATGATACTAAAACCAGTGGCAATGTTTGAGAACCCGTTCTTTCGTAGTCCACACAAATTAGTTCTTTGTGATTTTTGGCTTACTATGGAGGAACCTGCAGGTATATTTATCTGAATAAAACAGTACTGTGATAATTCAATTTACACGTGTTGCTAACTAATTTCTCAACGAAAATGTCAGAGATGACTTAATGCTTTTTTTTTAATTTGCTCATAGCACACCAGATAGGCATCACTAGCTCCCACAGATACTTTTGCGATCTGTAATAGTGCCAATATCACATTATTTTACAATGTCAAGTTTTCTAACAATCGACTTGATGAGCGGCCTGTTGCAATTGTCTACTAGCTTAAGACGTTAGTTACTTTTGTCGGGCAATTAATGACGGGGATCATCAAAGCACTTTGCCAGTTAATTTTATTTTTGTATAAAACACGGATGTAACGTTGTTCCACTGAATTCCGCTCAAATCGGTTCTAGAGGACGCCTTAAACTTACCATGAGGTATGAGCAGAGCTCATTGTTGAAAGCCTCATGATGACTTCAAGATAAAACAAGATAAGATATGGGTAAACCCATATCCCAGGATACTCGATTGTTCACATACCTGTAATACCTGTATAATTTTGAAAAGGGTCATTAAAAAACAAACAAACAAACAAACAAACAATTTTTTTTTAAATGAAAAAGATGCGTATACGTTTCGTATGAATTTCTTCCATTTTATAGGGTTTCGTTTGTTTTGGATTCTTCTTATGGTAAGCTTTCAGAATCACCAATAGCCCTTACTGTTTCTTAGCAATACGGAAAATGGGGGTGAGGCTAAATTCTCGGCTAAATTGCACCTGTGCTTGATAATACAGTTATTATTTTTATTTGATTATGCCTGTTAATATCTTCTTTATACAAACGCTAATTTGACAGATATTTGCGTTTTTTGTTTTTTGTTTTTGTTTTTTTTTTGACAATTCTCATTATTATTAGTGACTTTCAATTTGTTTTTTCAAATCATAGCGTGAACTTATGCTATACGGAACGATTAAGAACTTTAAAAGAAGAGACATGGCCATATCTTTTATTTCTAAATATAATGATATACGATGTATATCCATAATGATATATAATATTTTATTTCCAAATTAGGTCCCCGGTAGGGCATTTACATTGAACAATCATAATTTGATACAAACATACTAATACACAATTGGACAATAAACAAACAAGCAATAATAATAATACTGTTAGCATTTCTACAATGTACAAATTGCATTTGCCTTTTTTTTTTTAAATTTAATCTTGTTGATTACTTGACTAATGTACTCTATAATATTTCGCTCAAACAATGTTGATATAAGTTAACTGATCCTCCTTTTTAAATAAAACATTGACAACCACATATACGTAGCTAGTCCCAGATCGCTAAATTAATCAGTAAATAAATAAAAAATCTAAAAATACACATCGTGCTATTTTTAACTTGTTAACAATCAATAGACAATCAATATAAAATGTCCGCCTGATACGGAGGAAACGTCGGTGTATGAATATTTGTAGTTTTATCTATCAAAACATGAACAAATCGCTTCAAATCATTGTAAAAATACAATTCTCCAATTATGTGCATTCAGATAATTGATCTAGGGTGAGTTAAACTGATAAAAAGTCTCCAAATACCGAACAGAGCCTTTCAGCAAAAGCCGTATCTGGTTGACCCGGATATATCAGAGGTTGACCTGGATATATCAAGGGATTCTCCCAAAGGCAATAACTTTTTTTCAAGGTTTCAAACGAAATCAAATTTGTAGCCATAAACATCTATTCCTTCGTCCGTCTGTCCGTCAACAATAAGTGATTTGCCAATTACCGACTTTGGTTCCATTCTTTAAAATATTTACTCAATCAACGTCACGTGACACCGGACAGGTTGTCACATTTACTGAAGAAACCCTTATAAATCAGAATATTCTGGCTCATGAAATCTATTGGGATATAAAACAAAACAAACATGCACATAAAAGGATATATTATTTTGATAAATCTCACCAAAGATGAAGCTTGGAATCCGTGCAGGTCAAGAGAAAATAATTTTTACATTTTGGTTAGTTTACGTTGGAAACTACCCATGTTTGTCCGGTCTAGAGTTGCTTCCCTTTGCCCAAGTTTGTAAATCGCGAGGTCAAATTCGGGAATTCCGCTTGAATTGGCAAATGGTCTATTTCAGCGTCTTCTCCTCTGAAACCGCTAAACCAAATTAAACCAAACTTGGCCTGAATCATCATCAGGGTATGGCTTCTCAAACTGATGTTCAGTTTGTTCCTCTGTCGAACAACATGGCCGCCATTGCTTAATATAGAAAAAAGAGGTAAATTGCAGTTTTTGGCTAATACATGTAACTCGAAAACCGTTACAGATATAAAAAATCTGACGAGATAAAAATGATCAGCATGATGAGATCTACCACTGTGCAATTTTGAAGAAAATCTGAAACCCATCTCGGAGTTATAGCCCTTTATCCGTTAAATTTTCAAATTTTTTGCATTTTTTTATTTCAAAAAGTGTAACAGATAGAGGTCAAGTGTAAATATGTTCAGCATATCAAAATCTACCCACCCTGAAATCTATAAATCCTTGTAGGAGTTATTGCCCTTTTTTCACAGAATTTTTAAAATTTTCGTATTTTCCATCTTTTATTTCCAAAACTATAGAAGATGAAGGTTAAGTGTAAATTGATGAAATGTTTGCCATGCTGTGGCGACTTCAAAACTGATGTTGAACATTGTTCCTTGACCGCCATTTTCAAAATGGCCGCCGAAAAAGGCGGGGAAAATTCAACATTGTCCGATTTCAATGAAATTTGGTTTCCAAATAGATGTTGATGTTGCGACTTCAAAACCGGTGTTGAAAATTTTCCTTCACCGCCATTTTCAAAATGGTTGCCAAAAAAGGCGGGAAAATTCAACATTGTCCGATTTCACTGAAATTTGGTTTCCAAATCATGCAAATAGATATTGATGTTGCGACTTCAAAAGTGGTGTTGAAAATATTTCTTTGACCGCCATTTTCAAAATGGCCGCCAAAAAAGGCGGGAATATTCATCATTGTCCGATTTCAATGACATTTGGTTTCCAAATAGATCTTGATGTAGCAAATTCAAAACTTATGTTGAAAATTGTTCGTTGACCGCCATTTTTAAAATGGCTGTCAAAAAGGCTGGAAAATTCAACATTGTCCTATTTCAATGAAATTTGATTTCAAAATAGATATTGATGTTGCGACTTCAAAACCGATGTTGAAAATTGTTTGTTGACTGCCATTTACAAAATGACGTCTCGACTTTAAAACTAGTGTTGAAAGTGGTCCTAAGCCAGAACGTTTTTTGTCAAAAAAGCCCAACAAAGAAATATAATAAAACATGATCAGACTTTAAAATCAGTTCAAGATATTGGAGGTGTTTGAGCTACGAAAGTTTGAGAAACTGGAGATCAACTGTATAACTTACAATGTTACCTTGATTGGGGCAAATGAAAGCCAGGTGAGCGATACAGGCTTGTGGGAGCCTCTGTTTATTTTTTTATCGTGTATCACAGTCGGTGAGTGAGCTTCAAGTGCGTTCAGCTTTTATCTGTCATATGTTTTCAGGGAACACCGTCATTATCATCTGCATAATTATATAATACTAATGTCAAGTAATTTGTTCTCAAATTTGTCAAAAATGAAAACGGTGTCCAAAACTGTCGATTGTTTTTTACATTTTCATTCTTTTTGTATAGTTTGTCGAAAACGGTATGTCACGTGCACTAAGATAACAAGAAACAATTGTCCTAGTGTACTTAACTTAATAAGTAATTCATGTATATGTTGTGTATAAGTTGTAATTTTGTACAAATTATAATTTGTACAAAAATTTTGTACATATTATAATTTGTATTTTCAGTTTGTACAAATTGCAATTTGTACAAAATAGTTTGTACAAATTATAATTTCTTTAATATTAGCTCAAAATTCACTTACAACTTGTACAGATTTACATCATATGATAAATTTTATTTCAAATGATAAAATTAGTGAAACTACGTTTAGCAAATGATGAAATTAATGAAAATATGTTTCATCTTAATATAATGGAGCACATCAGAAAATTTGTCGGAATTTTGTATTATTAATTCCTATCAATAAAAAAACTTATCAGAGCAAGATATGAACCATGACAATAGAAATAACAAACATGAACAAAACATCATTTTTACAGTCATCTTTTCATACCTCTGGCATCGATGAAAACAGTTCGAGTAAAGTCATGAGATGTGGTTACAATAATTAGGTGGTCAGAATACAATTCTGAGCTATTCAGAACTATTCATTATTGACTACAACAACAGAGGCTGCTTTTGTGCTATTGCTTTTAATATCTAGTGTTCAAAATAAAAAAAGAAGGTTTTTATTAAATATTTCTGTATGAAAGAAGCTTGCATGTTGCAGAACATATTCGCACAGCTTCACAAATAAATAAAAGCAACACAAAGGAAATTCAGTCACGACTGTCATATGATCTTTGAATTGGTGTCGTTTTTCAGGAATTAGTTCAAAGCCATCAAGTTGAACACGGTTCTATATTTCTCTGATAACAATATTCATACACAAAATTATATTATTATATGGAATTTAGTATTTTTGTCTGATGAGATCTATCATAGTAAAATAAAACATATTATGATTAATTTCATCATTAACTAAACATATTTTGATTAAATTCCATCATATTTTATCTGCACTGAAGAGATTTAAGTTGTCGAAATGCGCATATGCAGAATTTAAATTTACAGTAACTTCAGTATTTAGTCATTTGTTACCACTGGGTCGATGCCACTGCTGGTGGACTGTTAGTCCCCGAGGGTATTCACCAGCCGAGTAGTCAGTACTACGGTGCTGACCCGAAAGCCGATTCTATTTGGAACCTTACAATATTTAAATTTTTGTAAATTTTGTTGAAAACTAAGGAGTATCTCCCTCATGCAAAGCTCTGTCCTTAGCTGATTTTGGCTTTACATTTAGATCATATTGGTTATTTGTTCTCTATCAGTTTTAAACATCTTTGAGTTTATGGTCTTCCAAACATTTATATTTTATCTGCAATGAAGATATATAAGTTGTCGAAATGCGCATATGCAGAATTTAAATTTACAGTAACTTCGGTATTTAGTCATACAATCAAATATTTGAAATGTAGACTTAAAATTAAACCGTCAATAAATTATGCAATTCAATAATGTAATAAGATTATATTATCTGTACATACAGGAGATTATGTTTCATTATTCGTCTATAGATTAAAATTCTTCTTTAATTCACAAAAGCGAAAGAACGAAAAAAAAATCTGTCTTAAGTTATTGTTCCTGGCCCTAAGTCTAAACTTGAATAATACAATCATTTTGTTTCGGACTTTTCATTTGGCACATTAATGTAGAAATTGCGTTGAATGGAATACAATGTAAAGGAATGAAATTAAGTTAAGTGCAAGGCCAAAAACTTTCCGAGTTGAAACGAAGGGAGACCTGCATAATTGAACAAGTAGACACAATTTTAACAATATTTAAATGGCATCGAGCTTCTGTAATAATTGAACAAACAGATATGATAATTTTTATATTTTTGTATGCTTTTGACAGCCACTGCAACTAGAGAACCTAAACAGATACATTCTAGTTTAAGCTAGATTGTGACCATAATTTTTGACATGTTATATAATCATGCTGAATTCACAGAATGTATTCATTTACATAACTAACCTAGCACAAAAAACCTAAATCATTTAAACGGAACATTAAATGTATATCACTATTGCTACTTGCATAAAGCCAACATTCAAAACTACTAACAAAAATCAAAATAACGCTACTATTCTGAATCGGAAAACCAAAAGTAATTAGTAAGTATATTTTTTTGCGATTATAGACTTCTAATTTGTTGGCTTCTATTAGTGCTTTGACTTGATTAAAATCTTGTAATAACTCATAACCATTTTTATTTTCAGTAATTTGAACAGATGTCGAAGTAGTGGTCACATAAATACCGTCTTTTATGAATTTTCTGATATTTTACCCATCTTCCTAATGAACATCGAGATTCAGAATTTAAACAAAACCTTTCTGTTTTGAGCATACTTCATCCCCTTTCTCCTGTCTACCATGTTATTGGGTTTTTGGATAGAAATTTGATAAACGTTGCCCAACATACCACACAGTTGCTTTTGGTATCACACCTTCTTCAGAAACTTTGGGAGCAACCTTTTTGGTTTGACGACAAGATGTCTTGTGAAACTCATTGTTAATCATCATGATGATAGAAAGAATCTCAGAAGTCTTTTTAAGGTATTCAACCCAAACGGACTTCTGGTTTGTATTAATCAATAAGAATATATATACTTTTGGGGTAGCGATATAAAAATAAAAAGAAAAAAAGTGTTTTTAACAACTAAGACCAAATTAAGTTACCTTTCAGAAATTTAACGTCCCAAATGTATAATTCTTTAACGAAAAATTTTTCAACACAAAAGAAATATTTTCGACATACTGAACAATTCTGAAAAATGACAAGAGAACGGCATGTTGACGGATTTAAAGACTTTGATATATTCTATTATATATAAATGTGTATACGCCCCGTCAAAGAGAACTTTTCAATAAAACTATCACAGTCAAAACACCATGTAATCCAAAGAGATTTTAAATCAAAGCTTTCATTTCTTGCACTAAGAAGGTATGGAATTGTACGAAGTCCCGCTGTCATATCGGTGCTTACGTTTGTATTTTGTCTTTTATTTGTATTCTGGTTTAGAGTTCTTTGGTTGATTGTGGCTTGTGATTGAAGCTTTCAGCCCTTTTTTGCGTTTTCCGTTGTATTCATTTTTAATCCAATCCTCCCTGTAGTACATGTACACTGCGCAGTTCCTTTGTTTCTTTGTCCCTTTCTATTCACGTCAGAAAGAAAACCTACCAAATTCCTAGTTCGATGGTAATTGTTTTTTGTATGAATTTTAGTTATTTGCAAGAGTAAACGTCTCATATCACGACAGCACCGAGAAGAATCTAACACTTCGAGATGTTTCTTTCTTTTTTTGAAGGGTTGATAGAAAAATATTACCTTTCCTCTTGAAATATATACTTTGTTCTCGAGAAGTACTTCGTCCTTAAATAGGTTTATCAGAGGATCATATCTTCCGATATGCGAAGAATCTTGCTCGAACAGATGCTTCAACTTGCCTTGTATTTGTTGATATTTTGCCCGATGTACATTTACTCCATATCCCTGTATTTGTTCTTTTATTTACGCAGCCAATTATTATAAACTCTTATCGAAGTTCTTATGTTGAATATTTCGCATTTTTTGTGCTTTGTTTAGTTTCCAAACTTGGAAGATGTTAGAGTTAGTTCTAAACCAGGATTCTGGATATTATTAAGTATTATGTATCTGTCGCATTCAGTCAATACATCATCTTTACTGATCAAATTTAGTTGTTTCCTATTTAATCCACACAGAAGGAAGTAACCAACATGTTTAAACCCATTTAGCGTTCATTACTACAGTGACAGATAAGTTCACCTGCATAAAAACAAGGTATCAATTACTTTGTACAGACAAAACGTACTATAACTTGAAGAATGGTCATAATGATGATATGGGAAAAATGCAAGATTATGCTACGAGTGTAGCTCAAAGTAATGTATCGGTGGTGTTGAAAAATAATCGGAATCAGATTTCTGCTGTTATTTACTAGTAAGTGGAACCAATCTGTGAAGTATATACAAAGAAGAATCCAGAAACAATTGCAGCACCGCAAATACAAAGACACGAAGATATCACAAAAGTACGGCACAGAAAAAAAAGAACACACACACACACAGATGAACAACACTGGCGCAAACTGAACTCATGTATGAGACCAGGAGCACCGGTAGAGTAAGCATCTCCTGCATCATTAAATTACATGTATGTACAACATATTAGTGCATAATTCAGTACGTCACTACTTTTATTATTTATTATAACAATAATGGTAAACTTATGAATTGTAAATTCATAGTTTAATCGTTATATATGTATTTTATGCGTGTTTCTTAACATATACCGTATAGCGGATAGTTTTCGAGGTGGCAAAATTTTGCGATTCGTTACCCGAATAGGGGTATTAAATTTAAGCGGTCCTCAGCTTTCGCAAATGGAAAGTTGTGTAAGGGAATGAGAAGTATAAAGATATTCTGACTTTAATTTCGCGAGTTTTTATTTTCGCGCTTCAAGAAATCTCGCGAATAAAGCGAAAATTAGAACCTTGCGAAAATTTCCCGCTTTATGGTAGTGCAGTCTGGAGGACAAAACATGTCGTTTTTAATTGTTTTGAGCTTCTTATTTCGACTAGAAATTGTATTTGTAGTTTGATAGTTCTGGTACAAGTGAAATTGTAATAGTGTTGTTTATACTTTATTTTGTTCAGCTATCAACACTCGTTACAGTTGTAAGAAAACAATGGAAATGCTTAAAAATGATCCTGCTACCGGCCACACACCCAAACAACCACACGAACCATGGTTTGGTATCGAACAGGAGTATTTTGTAACGGGGGAAGATGGTTATCCTATCAGCTTCAATCCAAAGAAATACGATTATGAGAAATTAAGTGAGTTGCATTACGCCACAGCAGCCCTTTTCACAAAACATCTTACGATAAATATTAATCGTAAGTGTTTAACATTTCATATAACTTACGAAAAAAATTAAACGTAAGATTTTTTGAAAAATGGCTGCAGGTCTGTAAATCTCGTCACGTTACTCCGATAATTCACGTGCAAAATACTGTACAACTCAAAATGACGTCTGATGATTTATAGTTTTGTAAAAACTCTAATTTCCGGGTTCTAGTTATGTAACCGGAAGTTACCAACCACAAAGAAAAGTATAAAAGAATGCAAAGAAAGTATTTCCTAACATTATAGGTCAGCGAAATTACAAGATATTTATACAATGAGGATAATAATAATATTTCAAAATTGTCTACAGCTGATATCCAGAGGTGAAAAAGAAAACAACAGATGCCAAACCACTGGAAAATTGTTATCCACAATGGTCGTGACTTGGTACAGGTAACATTGGAAAATTTCAGATTTGAACACTAAGATGCACACAGACCACGGTTGATGTCAGCCACAGTAATGATGGTGGATGACTGTTTTTTAAGCACTTGTTTTTTAAGTAACCATACAGATTTAATTTAACATTTTTATTTAAAACACGATTGTGGAAATACATACAGTCATCTTTCCTTAGCTGATTTTGGCTCCCCCTATTGTAGATCCTACTAGTAATTTGTTCTCTATGAGCTTTTTACACAGATTCGGGTTCATGAATTTCCAAATGTTTTGATTTGATCTGCACTGAAGATGTCGAAATGCGTATATGCGTTTTCACAGTTACTTCGGTATTTTGTTATTGGTGATGAATAACATTGCTACTGTGGCTTATATTTTCTACGATAAAAGAACACAGCAAGGTTTCAAGTGTAAAAACATACTGATACAAAAAATCCTCATTAGTCGACTTTATTATTTTAATGACTAAATTAAAAAAAAATCCTTTATTTCAAGTTATATATACAAAAATTGGCCACCAACATGACTGGAATATAGGAGTCGAGAGACAGCTTTCTGATCGACACTTGATGGCCTGTCTGTATGCAGGAATTAAAATTGGTGGAAGAATTCGGGAGAACGGTCCGTCGCAGGTAGGTTCTATAGAATTTACATCTAGGATTTATAGCACATTTGATATCACCAAGACTGTAAACGCATCCATAGTGTGATTTATTGGACAGAAAATCTAGTGTTTTTATTTAAATAAAGACACATGGAATAATCATAAATCTATATCTTCATTTATTAGCAAACTCACATATAATTGATAAAACAAAACGTCAAAGCGACATTGAAATATTTTTAAAATCTAAGTTTTTGTTATAGCAGTATATTTTACAGTATATTTCACCAACTTTTACTTGTATGATATATGCTTAGATGACAGCTTACCTTGCAAAAACTCGTTTATATTACTATTTTCAGTGGGAATTCCAAATTGGACCATGTCTGGAAGAGAGCATAGGAGATCACTTGAACGTAGCAAGATACATTCTCCTCCGTCTTGCAGAAATGTTTGGTGTTCGAGTGACGTTCCATCCAGTCCCTGTTCATGGAACAGCCTTTGCATCAGGAGGACACCTTAACTTCAGCACCAGCAGAATGCGTGAAAAGGGTGGAATAAAGTAATACGTTTTAGAGCTAAACGCCTGAATTTATTAAAGATACCTGTTGCAATTTGCTGAACACAAATTTACTGTATTTCTGTACTTTGTTTCATTCTGCTAAAATGTGCGAATTATATTTTATTTTCGAACAAATAATAAGAACCCTTATTTTTTTCACATTTAATTATCACTTTTATTTCAACCTTCCCCTAAAATAATGGTTACAATTTATTTAAAATGACACTATTACATAACTTCTGGTTTGTCATTTGCCAATTCCAGACAATGGGCCGTGCAACATGAATCATTTCCCACTGTAAGCAACCATTACCCAAGAACCTTTGAAATGAATATAAACTTCGGGAAAGCATTCTGTTCAACAGACATCATCGCTTTTGCACAAGTTTCGATCGTAACATCTAGTCAAATGTAACCTAGCTGTCGCAATATATTCGCAAACCAATATGAGATAAGGACCATATAACCTACGGATTGTCAAGTTCAAATGTTCATTATTCCAAATGCCTGAAGAAATAGTTCCCTTTTTCGTAAATGAACATCTGTGCGTAAAATCGTCACGTTGGTGATGCTGTAGTATTATACACAAACTGCCTGTAATTGAGGATGGTATTATAAACATACTGCCTTCGTGGAAGCATTGGCGGATTTAGGGGGGGGGGGGTGGCCGGGGCACAGATTAACTATGTACCCTCTATTACTAAATCACCAAAAAATTAAAAGTTGAACAATGTATATTTTTGAAAAAAAATGAACTGAAATCAAAATACATACCACATGCACATCTTCATTATAGGTAAAAATGAACTACAAAATAAAAGCTTCCTAGGAGGAGTTGTGCGGACAACCTGTGTACCCTCTATTAATAATTTACCCAATACGTGACTAAGTTCAACAATGTGCTTTTTTTCCAAAAATACATCAAAATCAAAATCCTTCCAACATGCACATCTTCAATATAAGTACAAATTATCTGCAAAATAAAAACTTCCTAGCATAAAAACTGTAGGAAAAGTTGCGTGGACAAACTATGTACCCCTAAAAGTAAATCACCAAAAAATGACACAGTTCAACAATGTATAATTTTGACAAAAATTAACCAAAATCAAAATCCTTACCACATGCACATCTTCAATATGTATATTTTTGACAAAAATGCACCAAAATAAAAATCCTTATCACATGAACATATTCAATATATGTACAAATGATCTGCAAAATAAAAACTTTCTAGCATAAAAACTGTGGGATGAGATGCGCGGACAAACCATGTACCCCCCTCTGACGGACGGACGGACGAACGGTCAGACGGACGGACGGACGGACAAGGGTAAAACAATATGCCCCCCGACTTATCGTCGCGGGGGCATAAAAATTAGGTGTTTTTTAGTCAAGAATATTCTATGAACTTACAACATTTAAATTAAATTAAAGGCAGCATGCGTTATATTATACTTAACATCTTGACTATAAATACTATAAATAAAGATTCTTCAACTGTCTCTAAAGACACCATATGTATGTTAGCGACAGAAATTTACATAATCATGATAAAGAAGAACTGTCTGCTTCGGCAAAAGTCAGTAAATAGGACTAAATACTAATCGGTAAATCTCGGTCGTGGATGGTGATATTTTTCGAGTTCGGCAAACTTCGTTCTCAGCATGTGATATTTTGCTATGCAAAAAATATATTGAGGAGAACTAATGAAATGACAAGATTTTATCAGAAATTTGCATGAAGTATAATAAACTAGATTACCACACGGAGATCGGTTATCACCCGAGACGGCAGTCGAGGGTGATATTCTTTTCTGAATGTGGTAATCTAGTGTACCATCCGAAATTAAAGGCAGCATGTGTTATATTATACTTAACATCTTGACTATAAATACTACCTCAAGTAACTTCAATGACGTAACTGTACAATCAGAGCGGGCGGTATACTCGACATATACTTAACAGATGGGTGGTATACCAAAATACCACCCTCATGGTTAACCAATCAAAATTAAAAAAAAAATCATGTGAAGTATAATATATCAATTTAATACACATGTATGCACGCAGGTTAAAAAAATAATCGTCTTTCTTTTTCAAATTCGAAAAAAAACATATATAATGTAGTATAATACCTTCTCTAAAATATGTTATTAATCTTTGAACAGTTGGTTGTTTAGTTTTTTTGTCTCTTTTTTAACCTGTAAGAGGTTGTGGTATTTAAATATATGTTAAGAACTGTTAAGACGCCAGAGCAATACAAACTAAAAAGACACCAAAGCAAGACAACCCCGAATAGAAAACAAAGCAAGGCAAAGCTGAATAGACACAATGGGAAGACAAAACCGAATAGACACCAAAGGAAAACGAACCTAAATAGACACTAAAGCAAGATAAAACTGAATAGACACCAACGCAAACCAAACCTGAATATACGCCAAAGCAAGACAAAACCAAATAGACACCAAAGCAAGACAAAACCAAATAGACACCAAATCAAGACGAAACCGAAAAGACACCAAAAGCAAAACAATAATGAATAAACACTAAAGCAAGACAAACCCGAATATGCACCAAAGCAAGACAAAACCAAATAGACACCAGAGCAAGAAAAAAAACCCGAAAAGACATCAAAGCAAAACAAAACTGAATAGACATCAATGCAAGATAAAACCAAAATGACACCAAAGCAAGACAAAACTGAATAGACATCAAAGCAAGACAAAACTGAATTGACATCAAAGGGAGATAAAACTGAAAAGACACCAAAACAAGTAATAGAATGTGAAAAGAAAAAAGCAAGACAAAATAGACTAGACACCAAAGCAAGATAAAAATGGTTAATCACCAAAGTAAAACAAAACTGAATAGACAACAACGCAATATACACCCCAATTAGAAAAGGTTGTGTAATATATATATAACGGTTCATAAGATATCAATTTTAAGTTGCTAGCAAGGTAGAGTATTTGATAAAAATTTCTACAACAAACTTTTACATTATTTCATTAGGGCCTTTTCGTTAGATAAATAAAAGCACTAAAATAAGAAAGACAGAAGTATTTTGCGCTAGTGACATCTGTTGTAGTGTAGTTATATTTACCCCATCTCATGTTATTTCAGATTTGTAAAACATGCAATCAATATCTTATCAAAGTCAAACCAGGAGCCTTTACTTCGAATGTATGATCCAACACCTAAAGAAGAAAACAAAGAAAGACTATTAAACGTCTCCGGCCACTGGCATCCTCGAATGGATGACTTCACTTCAGACGTGGCTAACAAGGAACTAACGACAATAAGGATCCCTCCATTGGTGAATGCGAGAGGCTGTGGATATTTTGAAGACCGAAGACCTTCATCTGACATTGACCCATATGCAGCTTCAGAAGGCATTGTTAGAGCTTGTATTTTTGGAGATTTCCTAAAACCTGAATTTGAGTCAATGAAAGACTTAACTGTCTGGGATAAAGATGAAGTTTGATTAAAACGCTACATATTGTATGGTTTTTAAATAGGACTGGGTTTTATATATCAGATTGAAAAATGTGTATTAAATTCTCATAAAATGACACTCTCTTCATCGTTATTCAGATCAACAATCAGTCGTGACAAAAGATTAAAAAATTATGTCTTTTTAATTGGATGGATGTTACTTATCTTTTCCTTGTTCTCTCTTCCGATGTTACTTACCTTTTTATACCCTGCCTGTTCAATGCAATTAACAATGAATGGATATGGAGTAAATGAACATCAGACAAAGTCTCTACAATACACGATTAAACCAAGCAATCGGACAACGCTTTTATTGTTGGTCTTCAGCCTGAAGTCACCACGAACCCTTCAACAATAGTAAGTTCAAGACGGCCACTAGCACCAGTTTGAGTGGAATTCAGTGCTAAATCTCGAGCACCGCTGCACCCATGTATCCCTTTCGTCATGGATGTGGGGTTGTCAACAAACAAAAAACATATCGTGACCACCTGGTATTCACTACTCCTCGTTAACCACTGAACGTAATTTTTTTCATAAATGTACTATGCATTTATTTTCCAATATTTTTTTCAGTTTCATTGTAGTTTTTGGCTTTCATGTATTGAAATCTGTGAAATCATGTATCACGACTGTTTTCAGGTCAATTATAACCTGCCACAATTAAGAGACATAACGTTGCCATGGAAACACAAATTTTCTGTAATAACCATCAGTCAGTGAATCTTCTTTATATTTAGAACTATGGGTGGGCATGAGTGGTTTAGCCCTTAGATTTTCGGGTTTGCTTGTTTTATCTTTGTAATGTTGTGTCCGAGGGTACTTACCAACTCAGTAAACACCATTTCCGGTGTTGGTGAGAAATCGCATTTTATTTTGAAATTTGAAATATCCAAATTGAACAAAAACTAAGCTGGAACATTCCTTCGTGCATTTCTATGTCTTTACCAGATGTTTGGCTTTTTTATTTAGATACATTTGGTTATTTGTACTCTCTTATCTTCAACACGTAATTTGGGTCTACAGACTTCCAATAATTTTGATTTGAAATTCAACATAGTCCAACATAAGTTGTTGAAATACACATTTGCAGATCTAGAATGCACGTCCGTATTTACAAAAGGATCTTGTTATGGCCTGTTTATGGGTCGTTATCATTTGTGACACATGACTTCCTTTTATCCAATTATAGTGTAATCAGAGATCATGAATCTCTTTTCAAAATTGCAATGGTCACCTCCGGGGATCGAACCCGGGACCTCTAGCACTCAAGCAATTCCCCTAACCGAGTGAGCTAAAGAATCCATCCATTAGTAAAGTATATTTACTGCCTATTTAGGGGGACGACCATTTGATTGTCAAGGTGAGACGTGGGCGAATCTGTAAATAAATAAATTAATCTTGGTGCCTGTGAAAATAAATAATCAAATAAATAAATTAAATATTTTAATTTTGATTTGAAGAATAGATTTTTGTTGCAAATGCTAATTAATAATTTTACATGTGGTGAAAACAAATAGTTTGTTCAAGATTTTCATGACAAATTATTTTCGAGGCAAAATCGCAAAAACCCTCCACTGGTAATCAAATGGTCTTTAATCTAATACCAGTAGGCTGTCCTGTCACACTTCCCCAACCTCGAGCTTTGTTGACTCTCAACACAAAATTACACACACAAACCTGGTTAGCCCCTTCTTACTACCGTGGGATTTGTGGTTGGTTACAAAAGATTTAGATCTATAACCAATATTGATAATCCGTTTTATAAGACATGACTAAGAAATTTACAAATCACAGCATTTTTTAAAATTACTTCATGTCCTTTTTTCATTATAAAACCCGTCGCATTGTAGCGTGCTAGCTAACATATGCCGACGTTTTTGTAAGAATGTTGGCACACACTCGAGAAATTGAAGCAATTCTCTAGTTTGACACGTCAGACTAACGACCTACAATTTACGGAAAACTTATCTATAACTTGTCTTCAACGCCCACAAGCCGTGTAATAGAGTATGACGACGTTTCAAAGGCCTTTCACTAATGTACTTAATTTATACTTACTGTGCCCATAACATTCGTCTACCATACATACATAATATGTTTGTTGACGATCCCGCATCCTTTACCAGAAAAGACATTGATGTAGCGTTGATCGACATTTAGCAAAGATTACCGCTAAAATCGGTGCTAGGGACCGTCTTGAACTTAGTATGAGGGCCCTCATTGTGACTTCAAGTTGACGAACAACAATAAAAGCGTTGTTCCATTGCTTGGTTCTGCCATGTATTTGTAGAGTCGTTGTCTCATGTGCATTTACTGCATATCCTTTCATTGTTTATTACAGAGCGTTTGTATAGCACTTTGACGATCTTTTTGTCGGATCAGTTTGAAAATCTTCATCCCAAGGTCATTTTCAAAGGTAGAAATCGACAATACATGGCTATACAAAGACAGCTCACAGATTATTACATATACAACACATATACAAAATACCAAATAAAATGTTACATAAGGGATAGTGACAATAGATATTAATTTAACAAACTTTTCCACACAAAAAGGAAAAAAATATAACATTGATTATAATAAATGATGTGTTAACCACTGAGTACTGCTACAAAAAATTCCCATTTGCTAAAACTCTTTGTGTAGAGGTCAAATAGTAAGTTGCTAATTTTTCATAATAACAGAAACTTTAAACAACCAAATGTTGCTCCAGCACTCAAAATCGACATAATTTTTGGTAATTCATTCAAATATTTATCCGGTTACAAAACCTTGGCTAATAAAATGATTAAAAACTACAAAGCATGTTTTATGAAGGTCAAAATTACTGAAAAGATAAGAACGACATATATGTCGAATTTCCCACGCAAATTTAGGAGAACCCCTACTTTGGACAAATA
This sequence comes from Modiolus philippinarum, assembly GCA_002080025.1. NCBI lineage: Eukaryota > Metazoa > Mollusca > Bivalvia > Mytilida > Modiolidae > Modiolus > Modiolus philippinarum. Next base: position 50,610 of record MJUU01031215.1, read on the forward strand.
CTTATTTAGATCTTTAGATATTTTCAGATAATAAACACTATCGTGTGAATGACAGTGTGTACAGGTCCTCACATTACTTTTATTGAAATTCACTTGAGAAATTTAGTATATACTGAAATGTTGCTATAGTTTACATGACTGCATACCCGGCTACATTCAGCATTATTATCAGTTTAAAAGTGTTAGTAAAGCAAAAAAATAAACTAATCCCCTTTTTATTTGAATTTCTCATCAGATTTAAAAAAAAAAAAAAAAAAAAAAAAAAATGCGTAACACAAACAGACACCATCGCTCGCGGTTAGAGTAGCCAAAATCTCATTTTGATGGTTAAGAATCCAGTAACTTGACAGATGCGTGAGGAAGTCCGACTTTTTGAACGAAATAAATATCAAATGCATATAAGCTATGCTATATTCATATTTTGTGGCAGGAAAAGGTGTTATTGTATAGTTATTAAGGATTTATAATATTTATTTTCACATATTAAACGTACTCACATTGCCTCAACAATTTTCCCATCCTCTACCTTCCATTACAGAAGTAAAATATGACTTAAATAGAACTTCTTGTCTTAATTCCACTATTATCGTCATACCGGATGTATATTTAGAATCAAAAAGATAACAGGAAACACCTACAATGGCCGAAAAACATAGCCACAAGCCACAAAGTAAATAGGAAATGCACAAGAAAAAAACCCACAATAAAAATACAAAAGACAAACGTAAACAGTGGTAGGAACTCGGGACAGCCGGACTTGGTACCGGCACTAGCAAAAGCCAGCAGTAGGGTTAAACCAGTTTATGGGTACCCAAACCTCCCCTTTCTCTGTCCCGTTTCCCTATAGTATAATAAACATACGGACTACTAACTCCATGACCACAATCTAGAAAAGAAAAATGGGGGAACAAAACGTAATTTTGAAAGATGGGTCAAGGAGTGCTCGCCGCTAAACTGCCGACTAGCTCAAGGAGCCTAGTCTGCTGGTAAAACACTGTCGCACTACGAAAGAAAAATCAAATTCAAAACTTCCAATGGGTTTGGTAAAGAATCATCATGTATTTCAGTAGACAACGGCAGTATCAGTGAGAGGCCAGTATGTGTGTAAAATCCTCAGGTCACTGGATCCCAAAGCTAATTTAACGGACACGTCCAGAATATACAGATAAAGCACTTGTCATACCTCACCTGGAGTATGCCAGCAGCGTATGGAACCCATATAAAATGAAAGATATCGAGGCCTTAGAAAATGTGCAGAGTAGAGCAACAAAAATGTTACCAGAAATGAAAAAAGGCTAAAAAACTCAAACTACCAACATTGGGGTATAGAAGATCAAGGGGCGATATGATAGAAACGTATAATATAGTCACAGGGGTTTATGATAAAAGAGTCACACAAAATATGTTGCCACTTAACCAAAATGTTTATCAAAACACTAGAAGGCATTCATTGAAGTTAAGTAAAAAGAGATCAAAATTGGACATCAGAAAATTTTTCTTCACAAACAGAGTGGTAGATGACTGGAATAATTTACCAGAAGATGTAGTGTCGGCTAAAAATGTAAAAAATATTTGAGATTAGGCTTGACAAATACTGGGATGATCACCATTGGAAATCAAACTATACCAATATGGGTGATAGAGCCTGAAGTTGACAAAAAATAGATATGGAAGAAATAGAGCCAAATATAAGGAAGCAATCTCAGCTCCTGTGTTTGGAAAAGATATAGGTAGACATAGGTAGGTAGGTAGAGCCACAACCTCTTCCTAAATTTCAAGTACATTGTACTAACGAGATAGTTTTGTTTCGTTTCGATTTTTTAATGTCAATTTGAATATGAAACGGTTTCAATGGCATTGGTTTTTACAACATCACTCACAGTATGTTCTTGGTCCATGAATAAAAAATATTTTCCAAATTAACCTCACCTTAAAGCTGCACTTTTGCTTTTATGTAGCCGTTGGAAATCATTCTTCTGCAGACTAGTATTGGGTTCAAGAGGACAAAAGTGAATAAATTATTCAATCATTACAAAAAAGTATTGAAAAATTAAAGCAAAAATTGAACAAACCTTATTTTTCCTAAAACTATTTGTGGCTGTCAGTTTGTTCTATATAGTTGTAAGAGCTTTCGTTCACAGGAAAACCAGACAGGCCCGCCCGCCAACCACTCGCACCGTATAATGGACAATTCGGATAGTATTGCTCATTGGCGAATCTAGAAGGGGTATTCTGCCGAAATTGGGAAATTCCGTGCAAAATTTAGGCACACTCAATAAAAACTGGAGAAAAATTGACTGGACCCCCCCCCCCTTTTCCTGGAACTTCATTGGAATCCTTTTTTGAAGACTATATAAGCTGTTGTACCACTCGACGCCGCGAGTTTATGAGACAAATCAGGACGGTATTTACGGACTAGACTGCACTGAGTCAATAAAACTTTTCGATTTGCATTGAACAAGTCAGATATGAGTTTTACTTCTCACAAAAAGCAATCCGACAATGGTTAATTTCCTTAAAAAAAGTTAATATCAAATAAAGCTTATTGTTATTGCGGTGAAAAAAATATTAGTCAAAAAAACGGTTGAACAGTTGAGTTTGTCCATCAATGAAGACAAAACTATACGACACATTTCATCCCAAAAAGATTGTAAAATGTAATTTAAAAAAATGAAATATTTGTGTTTAGAAGATTTAGAAGTGGATACGTGAAAAAGAAGCTCGGAGTATTTTAAAGATATCGCCAGTATTTAAGGGTTTGTTGATAATGCGACAAATATGAGTCCCAGGCAAAAATTACATTGCTATGATACTTAACTTCATGTATATCAGCTTTCATACTTTCGATTTCTGGATTTCCAATGTTTTGTTGTTGAAGTTTTTTTTTATTTTATTTATTATTTTTATTTTTATTTTTTTTTATAGATTTTATGCATTTTTTGCTATCGCAGCTCTCACAATACTTAATGGTTTGACACTTATTTCCAGATACACTGAACATGGGGAAGGATGCCTAATGTGACCCATTTTATTTGTTAGTTTGTATCTTAATGAACGACTGGAATTGTGGGGTCCCTTGATTTTGTCAAGGATTTAGTGTGACAATGCCCCTCCCATCTCTCCCATAGTGACACTACGGAGTAACAACCTCTTCTGGCAGCTATTTATTAGTTTATATCAGAGAGAATCAGGATAAATCACATATGATTATATGCAGCAAATAAAACACATACATCTACTTTGCACAGACCATTTGATTTTCAAGGGGGGATTTTTACCCCAACCAGAATTTTTTTGTTAATGAGTGAGGACCAGATAATTTTTTTTTCAACCCAGGTGCTGCTCAGAATTTGTTTTTAGTACAAATAGGGGACAGAATTATTTTTCAACAAAATCACCCCCTTGGAAATCTAATGGTCCGTGCCTAAATCTCAAATTCTGAACCCAAAACTACTTACTTGCCGGCACAGGGGCTTGTTACGAGATAATAATAATAGCTTCAACTCACTACAAAAAACTGTTTATCAGCTATTATTTCGTAACAAGCCCTTGTGCTTGCCTAGACATTTGCCAAAAAATTATCATTCAGAAATGGGTCTGAATAAAGTTCCACGGAAAAATTTCCATGCCGTGACAATTTGTTCATAGTTCATGACCCCAACAGATTTTATAAGGCTACTACCTCGTAACGCAACTCAGTCACAGAACTTCAAGTCCTTTGATTTTTGCAGTTATCGGTCCTGGAAGTGAAGTTGTATTATTTCCGGAGAAGCAGACGCTTGTTGTTTTGACGAATTTTCTCAATCGTATTGGAAAGTATAATGTCATTTTATTTGGAAAGTATTTGGTCAAATATAACATTATGCAGTATATAAGCAGGAGTCCGAGCCAAATTTGGGACAAAGGAGTGAGCAGTGTCAACGTCCTTCTTCAAGGTAAGACTTCATAACTTTTGATTGGATACCTTCAAATGGATTTTATGGATACGTTCGATGGATAAAAGCCAGTCCTGCACGTACGCTGGTCTATGGATGCACGTCTACAGTAGCAACTTGTCGTCGCTCATGCCATCTTTATATGCGAAATTGCGCTGTGAAAACAACCGTCGCGAAGCTATTTAATTTATTATGGCTACATTTATTTTGCTGACAAAACCTTCCCTGGCGTCTTGTCTATACTGTGTATGCGTTGTAACTTAGTCAGTGTATATAAACAAATATACGCAAAATTCTTGCATACGCTTTATCGTTGTCATGGTTGGATTCACTCGTAATTTCTCGGTTATTTTCAGTAGTTAATATCCCATAGAATCGTAGCTTTTCAAAAACATGTTTTCGAAAAGCTACGATTCTATGGGATATTAACTACTCTCCAGGAGCATATAACAAAAATCATGTTTTCTATTTTTGTTTCTACAACTGTCAAAACTAACACTAGAATATAACAAGGAACGTACTGACACGTTTTGTCAAAACAGTCAAGTACAAAGTAGGTTTTACTCACATTTTTTACGTTGCTTGCGGTTTAAGCATCTCATAAGTAAAACAAAAATCTTCAAATTAGGACTTGGTACATAACACGGGTTATACATAACACTGACGTGTATCTTTGGTTCTATACTTTTGATTCCTATAAGTTTCTAATAAGTCTGATAGATCATGACCAATTACTCTCTCTATAACGAATATATTGCTAAAAGGATAATATAAATACTGTGAAAGTACTAATGTTCGTGGAGATCCAATTTTCGTGGATTTCGTGGTTCGCTAAAACAACGAAATTATGTTCCCAACGAACTGCATTTTTCACGTAGAGTTTAAATGCGTAGAATTCGAAACCACGAATTTAAGTACCCACGAAATAGTGAAGTTTTTGAAAACCACGAAAATTGATGTCCACGAATAAAAGTACTTCCACAGTATACGATTTCCCCTTGAATATCAAGTATTTCGTAAAAACCATATACCTTTGTTTTTATTTTTTTTAGATTGGTCAAATCATATGCAAGCATTTTTTTTACCTGATTTTTATTATAAAAGTCAAACATTATTACTTACCACAACGGTTATGTACCCTCCTACCTGAAATACACTCATGGTTTTTTATCTAATAAATATTCGGGTTATAAGAAATGACAACGATTCCCGTATATTTTTCAGAAAAGTCTAATACGAACAATTTTAGAACAATACAAGGAGCAAAAAATATGCCGAGTGATTACTTCCGTTTACTGATCATCGTGGGGCCGAGTGGGGTTGGTAAGACAAATTTGCTAATGCACCTTTTATTTAAACCCTTATTGTATTACGACAAAATTGTTCTTTACGCAAAGAACTTAGAACAACATTACTATAAGGAACTAATTTGAAGATTCGAGGAAATAGCGGAAAAACTAGGTGTGTCCCTGGAAGATTTATTACAACTATCTAATGATAAAGTTGAAGACATCGACCGCGAGGACGAAGTATCTGACGGCAGTGCCGGTGACAAACAAAAAATCGTAATTTTTGACCACTATATTTGTTCACAACAAGATCAATCTTCTATCGTGAAATACTTTATAGGCGGAAGGCACAAGAAAATGAGCGTAATTTATTTGAGTCAGTCTTATTTTCGGATACCTAAGACTGTAATTTCTACGTAGTGTATAATTTTCCTAGTAAAAAGGAGAGAGAACTTATATCCTCAGAACTTCAGGTCTCAAAAAATACGCTTGATTTAACTACTAAAAATAAATATTCTTTTCTGTATCTTAACTTACCAGAGAAGAAAATATTTCATTGTTTTGATCGGGAAATACAATCTTAACTTGTTAAAATCTACTTTACAAATTACTTTTAAGGATGTTCGCTTGTCATGTTTATGCATTTCTGTCAGATTTTCGGACTTCTCTGGTTTTATCCATTGAAAAAGCTTAATAATATTTTGCTCGGTGACCTCCTAATTTTTTCATTTATTTAATTGTATATATCTTCGGGAGCATTCTGACAAAATTTCATTCAACTGGTGTTATTTTGTCACATTCATTATTGGATAAACATTGCTTATGTTAAATATGTGAAAAATGCAGAGGAGTTCAGTTTCCCGCCATTTTTTGAAACACGTGTATCTCAAAAATTTTCATCGGTAACCTATCAATTTTTTCGGCTTTAATTATTTCTATTTCAATTTTCTAGCAAAAAATCACATTTAATTGATATCCTTGTTAAATTTGACCAGCGAACATCCTTAATGACAAATACGTTTTCTTAACTTGTTTAAATCTATTTAATCTCCTTTTTGTACTCCTAATAGGTAATCGATACACCTTAGTGAAACTGCGACAAAATCAATACGACGTCAAAGTCAAGCTGTTGGTAGTTTTCCATTCATAATTACAACGTACATTGTTAGGTAAACAACGACATATATTTTTGTATTTGTGTTTACTATTAAGCGGTATAATAGACAACTCCATAAACTAATTTTTTTACGGTATGTTATTTCAGGCAGAGGAAAAAATAATAATAATGGATAGTTATAATACGAATAGTGATTTTATAAATCAGGATATAAAAACAGCGACCCGGAAGAATATTCTAGACTAATCACGCCATGCTGGATAAAACTTTTCTCGGAGTTAAGTTGTGGAGGAATTTGTGCGTGTTTTTTTTCAGGGATTTAATAAATCTTTATTATTTTTCTGCTTTGTCAATTGTTGTATGACAAAGTTACCGTCTACATTATGGATTTATTAGACATTGTATATACGTCATGGATTTATGTGGACTGTCTACCGCCTGCTAGACAAAGCACATAAATTCATGACGTATGAGGTTTATGTGGACTGTCTACCGCCTGCTAGACAAAGCACATAAATTCATGACGTATGAGGTTTATGTGGACTGTCTACCGCCTGCTAGAGAACGCACATAAATTCATGACGTATGAGGTTTATGTGGACTGTCTACCGCCTGCTAGACAAAGCACATAAATTCATGACGTATGAGGTTTATGTGGACTGTCTACCGCCTGCTAGACAAAGCACATAAATTCATGACGTATGAGGTTTATGTGGACTGTCTACCGCCTGCTAGACAAAGCAC
>MJUU01031216.1:3264-36598 GCA_002080025.1 Modiolus philippinarum
TGATATGTCGCACCCCTAACTTCTGCTAAGTTTTAACGTTTGCACTTGTTGACCGAATCACACCCATTTTAGGGGGACTGAATTTTGAAATTGGAAATGTACTCTTCAATACCTTTATAATGATATGTCGCACCCCTAACTTCTGATAAGTTTTAATGTTTGCACTTGATGACCCTGCCACAACCCATTTTAAGGGGACTAAAGTTTGAAATTGGAAATGTACTCTTCAATACCTTTATAATGATATGTCGCACCCCTAACTTCTGCTAAGTTTTAACGTTTGCACTTGATGACCCTGCCACGCCCATTTAATGGGGACTAAAGTTTGAAACTGGAAATGTACTCTTCAATACCTTTATAATGATATGTCGCACCCCTAACTTCTGCTAAGTTTTAACGTTTGCACTTGTTGACCCCATCACACCCATTTTAGGGGGACTGAATTTTGAAATTGGAAATGTACTCTTCAATACCTTTATAATGATATGTCGCACCCCTAACTTCTGCTAAGTTTTAACGTTTGCACTTGATGACTCCACCACACCCATTTTAGGGGGACTCTTCAATGTCAGAGATAATTTCTGGTGTGGTATTATACATGTATCCTCGTATAATGGGTTTTCGTGCTAGTAAGGACGCATTGTGACGTCACAATTTACGTTGAAAATGCATGTGTAGTACGAATTTGTATGACGTACGAAAACATATGCTCTGACGTTTCTTCCACCCATCAGTTGAGTTTGAAAGGGAAAATATTTTACGGATAATGTTTCACAGCTGTCATACTATACATAATATTAAATAATATCCAGCTTTAGTCCATTATTAATGCATTTATTTATTACTTCCGAAAAATTTTCATGGAGGAATAAAATTGTAAATTTTACAAGCATCAATTATTGTGATACTTTTGCTGCAGTATTTAGAACAGATGATTCTCAAAACACAACATGTGTTTGCAATTTACACATAACAGTATTGTGACCTAAAATCTCTAAAACTAGTTATTTTTTCGCTGGCTGTTCCCGTTATAAAACACACCCAAAGAAATTAAACCAACAAATTTTTTTTTAAAAGTTTGTAAATCCACTGTTATCGATCTCATAAATAAAATAACAATATCTAATTAGTTATATAAATCATGGCTTTTTAGGTCCCTGTATAAATTGAAATACATTGTTATCGATCTCATTCAATCAATATCTATTTGTGGTAGAGATTTGCAACACGTGCTTCGTCCACCACTGGAAATGCCGACACTTCATTTCAGCCTAAGCAGTAAAAGTTTTCCTTTGTAAAAATAATAAGTTGTTTTTAATATGTAAATTATATGAAATCTAAATTAACTTACCGCAAATACATCGACTTCCCTGTAATCTGTGTCGCGTCGGCTGCTGTGCTTTGAAGTAATGAACAGGAAATCGGTCAACAGAAAGAGGTTACCAAGGGAAATCGCATGGAAATTTAAACTTCATGTTCCGAAATCATATAGATACTGCAGTTAAAACGTACACGTATATTGTATAATTACATCAGTAATTATCTTCAATAATTTGCATTGACAATTTATGGTATATAATGCCGTAGCGACTGCAAACTTAATGCTCCCCATTTTTCATCCGTGTCTCTATGAGGTTTACATTAAAAGGTAAAGGCAAGCTCTTGAAGACTAGCTGTGCCGAAATACTATTGCAAGTAAACCATACCCATAGATATATTATCTGCGTAGGCCTAATGGCCTACGCAAAAAAGTAATGCACATTTGCTTCTGCAAACCATGCGGAGTGTGTGTTAAGATGTGAATACAGTAAATAAATTTCCATTACTTTCCATGTTAATTTCTAAGACAATAACCACTCATAGAAATTTTCCCGTAATTATCATATGGCAGAATCAGGGGTACTTTACTAATTTGCATAGCGGCCATCTTGGAACTCTTGCTTGTCGGCCATGTTTAGTTGAAATGCACAGAGGGGGGGGGGGGATATTGAAATTTTCAAAATTGTCTTATAATACACTTCAAAACATATTTGTCCGCATCTAGCAAGATTCTGCACATTGTTTACATCTATTCTATACATAAATAATTATCTGTAATAATAAAAATTTCCGGCCATTTAAGTTTGAAATTTGAAGCGGGATCATGACATTTTGACTGTAGAAGCCATTGTAAAACTGCCGAGTGAGCTATCTTTGACAGAAAAATACATATCAAAGATAAATAGGTAGCAAATTTGTCCGCATATGATGATGAAATATAACTCAAATAGATTCATAAACAGTTGTCCCTTTTAAACTTACTTATGAGAATTCGCGGCCAAATTGAATTGAAAATACGTAATTCCCAGCTTTCCAGTGATAGGGAATCCTTCTACAGACTGATTTTAACCACAAGTTCGATGTTTAAAAATTGCCACAACAAAAAAAAATTCATTACGGAAGATAACGAATCCGGCTAACGGGAGCTCTGTGTGCTGTATCTATTTAAAGAATCGGAAATTTTACAAGTCACGTGATCAACACATGATTAGCGAATAAAAACAAAGAAGCGGGAGTTTTGACTGAATATTCGTCTGTTTATTTTGAAGAGTTCGTCACGCTTTTGCCTAAAAAGAAATTGCGGGGAAATACATAAATCTACGTTATATGAGCACATTTAATTTCCTATATGAAAATATATATTGACTAGATAATCCACGCACACCTATATTGTCAATTTTACCCTTATAAAATTTAACCGACAAGATACCCTGTTGCCCCGTTATGTAAGTCAGAAATGTGGTACAGTTTCGCTGATGTTAGAATCGACTCGCACAATATAAGTCAATAATTCAAGTCAATGTAAATGTCAAGGAGACAACATCCCATATCCAGGTTAAAACGACCAAAAACAAAGCTTCTAGGGGTCACCACAGATGCCACAAATTATGAACTTTTTAGCATCACAATTTCAGATTAACTCGATTTCAAGATTCACTAACTTCATAATCATTGCGACATAGTTTCGCATCAAAGTCTTTCCTCAGCAAATATATCTTGATCCATTAAATTTTGTGAATTGATGTATTTTAGGGAGCACATGATATTCTGCCACTACATTAAAGTGTTCTAAGCAACTGCAATGCATAAACTCACTATATTTGGTCTGTTGTAACAGATGGGCGCACCAATAATAACCTAACCTTTTTTCGATTCTTGTTCCCTAACTGCAAATCCTGGATCTCGTTAAAAGTCTATCCCTAATTCCCACTGAATAAAATGGCTGATCCTCGAATCCCAAGAAAGGTCTTTCTGAACTTCTTAAAAGTATAACTGTATGAATTAAATCTCTTAGGTGGATTATTTATTGTATCTCCTTGATTGTCTGTTCAGATATTCTTGCCCCTGGAAATCTACGTTAAACGAATAATAACGTGTTCTCAATTCTGCATTGGAGTCAGATGTCTCGGAGGCTTTTAAATTGCCTCATTGCAGCTTGGTCCTTGTACATTTTCTTTATTACTGCCAATTAATAAACGATGAATTCAGGCCATTATGTATGCAAAGAAACATACCTGAAACTTTTGGCGATAGCAAAAAATAGATTAAAAAATGCCAGAAACTGACAAAAATACTAGTGAAGCTGGGATGTAACTAACAGTCTTTACGTAATAGTGGATATCGACAGCATATTCTATGTCAATCCGTTAAATTGGCATTGGATTCCATGGACCTGAATATTTTACACATATACTGGCCTCTCACTGATACTACCGTTTTGTACTGAATGCACAACTTTTTACCAAATCCATCGAGAAGTTTTGAGTTTGATTTTTCTACCGTAGTGCGACAGTGTTTTACTAGCAGACTAGGTTCCTTGACCTAGCCGGCAGTTTTGCACTCTTTGATCCATCTTTCTAAATCACGTTTTGTCACATTCTTTACTTTTTCAAGATAGTGGTCATAGGATTAGTATTGAATTTTATTCGTATATTCAGTAGACTATGGGGAACCGGGATAGAGAAAGGGGAGGTATGGGTACCCATAAACCGGTTTAAACCTACTGCTACCATCTTTTAGGGCCGGTACCAAGTCTGGCTATCCCGAGATCTTATCTTTATTTACGTTTGTCAGTAGTGTATTATGTGTTCTTTCTAGTGCGGTCCCCCCTGTGAATTGTGGCATACATATGTAATTTTCGGCGATTATAGGTGTTTAGTGTTCTCTTCACTGTATAATTATTATTGATTCTTTATTAAGTATTACCATATCAGATAATCAGATAAAAATTTACATGTTTCGTATTCCAATTTTGGATGTTCTCCTGAACCGTGCTTGACACTCGTATGCTTTGAAATCTTGATTTTGTACGTGTTCCCACAGAAATCACAGATGAAGATTCGTTCATTTGAAGTAGCAACATCTTCGTTGAAGGATTCGTCTGCTGCATTAACATCCATGATCTTTTATAAGTAATTTCAACACTCTTTCGTACAATTTAGCTGAAAATTTATCAAGATTTGTGGATCTAATGTGTAGAATAATTGTCTCTTCGGTCCAACTTGAGTAACCACTTCAGTTAGAAAATTTTAAGGTATCCTTTCCTTTCCTATTTCCCCTAAAACATTTATTGCAGGATTAGTTATCAGGTTAAAAAAAATGCCGCTCTTCCGGCATCGAATTTACAACTCTACTTGGGTGCAATCCCACTTTAAATTGAGTAGCATTTCATCAGGATACGTCTACGAGTCGCAAAATATCAAAATTCCTCCAACTATTTCAAAGCCTTTAATCAAATTAAAGAAATTATAAGTATGGGAAGAAAGAAATGTTGGAAAGGGCAACTACTTTCGATCACCAGTGACAAAGAGAAGAAATGGTTCGGGGCAGGAAATGTAATCTCTTATTTCACTCGCCAAGAGCTTTACCTGTTGTTAAATCAGGACTACACTTCCTTAATTGAGATGCTTTACATTGTTATTTGACATCGACTGAACGCCGAAAGGATATGAAACAGTATAAATGAATACCGAAATTAGTATTAATACGATTTATTTCGGTCGTCAAAAGGTAAAGATATGGTGGCCCTAAAAGCGACTACTTTTTTACTATTTTTAGTCGCCAATCGGTATTTTTTGTAGCCTAGGCGACCATTTCAGTCGACTAAAAAGAGGCCTGCAGAACTATTCGCCTATCTTTATCCCTGTCCCCGCCACTTGAATCGGTTTATTGGGGCTCCGGCTACAGGGCTGACGGGCGCGTTCTCAGTTGGTGGATAGGAGAATGTCCTGTCTATGCTGGGTAGGCAGGTCATAATACGGAAAGCCTGGCCGCGAACCATTGTAGCCAAACTGTATGGAGAAGCGCAACACTCCATGCAGTATAAGGTCCCTTCTATATAGTCGAAAGAGAGCATAGTTACTGGGTCTAGAAGGACAAACGTGATGACTCCACCTTTCCAGTAGTAAACTTCCCTTTTCTTTGTAGCAACATCCCAAAAGCGCCGGCATATGGAGTTTACATCTCCTAGCTCATTCGCTATTCAAGAGCCTGTGTTCGATACAGTGATTTCCTTGATAGAGCCCGGTTGCTCACAAATAGGCTACTTCAACAAGGGTACGTTACCCAAAACTTGAAATCATCCCTCCAGAAGTTTTAGGGTCGACATCATCATTGTGGTTCGCTATGGGATATCCGTTTCCCACATGACAACAGATCTTTCCCTTTAAAGCTTAATTATTGTTTCCTCTACCGAATTTGACTTTACTACCGGATTTGACATGTTCAACACGGCGGGTGTCTGATAACAAGCAGGAGATGCTGACTCTACCGGTGCACCTGATCTCACCCATGGTTTAATATTGGGTCCGTGTTGTTCATCTTTGTGTGTGAGTGTCTTCATTTTTCTTTTCTGTGCTGTACCCATGTTGTGTCTCTGTTTTTTTCTGCCTTTTTTGTTTCTAGTGTTGCCATTGTCCTTTGATTGTTCGCTTTTAGATTGACGGTTCGGTTCTCACTTACTTTCCTGCCAATACCCATTTCTCCCTTTTTCCAGAAGCAATCAAAACTCGTTGTCCCAGTTGTCTCTTCCGTCTTTGTTTCTTTCTTGTCTTAGTTATAGTTCTTGAATTCATTAACTTGTTCTCGTCTTCATTTAGCTGTAATATTGTTCACTTGGCGTTAAATCCTAACTTATCAATCAGTCATCTCCTATCAATAAAACTTGAAATAATAATAATGGTCATTTCAGTATCAATCAATATTCGTGTGCAGTCAAGTGATTTGTTGACGATGTATTCTTTAAGCACCTCATTGTGTGTTAAAAAGCAACAGCGGCAAAAGGATTGTGATAACTTTAAATTATTTGAATATGTATGTGTCTTTAAAATTAATTATGATTTCCATCTCCCATGCCTCTCTGGAATCCCTAGAAACGACGCTTATTCTACCATCTCCTTCTGCTCCTTTGTCAGAGCCATCAACCTCCAGTGGAGGATACACAGCGGCGAGTGTGCCGTGCTGAGGGTGTATCTCCACTCCATTGGCCAATCCATAACCCCGCCATGCGCGGTCCCGGCTTATGAATAGGCCTGCAGCATCCTCTGAGCTTGGAGTATGAGTCTTCCTAACAGAGAACCCCGAGGGAACACCGGTATATAGAAATAGGACCTAGTATCTCCGGATTGCGGGGTGTGACCCCTCCTAAGCGGAGGCTGACCCCGAGGGTCCCGGGATATAGAAATACGACCCATTCCGTGGTTGTGAGGGATTAATAAATACACAACCCATCTTTCGGATGGGATGTAAACTCAGGCTCACGTGTTGGAAGAAACGCCATGCTTCCTGCACGTTAAAGAACCCTTGTAGCAAGCCCTTTGTTGGGGTGGTCCGTAGGTGATCGGCTACAAGGCTGAATTCCCCGCCCTTGACGATTTCACCCTACTTTTCCAGTGGCAGTCAGAATTTCCCGTCCCATGGCCCTTTCCATTCCCCAAAGTGATTATTTATTAACAAACTTGTTCTCGTCTTGATATAGCTGAAATATTGCTGAGTAGACGTTAAACAATATTCAATCACTCAATCAATCAACCAATCCATAACCCTAAACACCTCAGGCATGAGAACATTCATGCCTCTGGCTAAGGCGCACTGCAGTTGCCCGAATCCTGTGTAGCTCCTGCTGGAATCTCTGTAGAAACTGTCCTTCCTCACCAGCTACCCACTCTTAGGCTGTTTCCACTACACTTCCGAAGAACCTATAAAACTCCTAGTCCCCAGCGAATTGCTGGCGACCCTGTCACTGAACAGGGCAGACACGTGCGCCCTAAGAACATGCCTGCTGAATGTCCTGGCGCACAGGCCACATCCCTCCATGGGATAGAGATAGAAAAGAAATACGAGATACAAGAAATTGGCTTATACATTACAGACACGAAAAATTCAATATTCTTTGAACATGGATTCTATTATAATTGCTATTATTCTTTGCATAATTGATTATTATATTGTCCCGTTTCTTTCGTCTATTTGTTTTCGTTTAATTTGGATTCCCGTACTGTTTTGACGTCCTGGAAATATAGCAAGTGTTCTACAGCTTTTGCTGTTAAATGGTACCAGACTTTTTCCAAATTAATGATGTATGTAGTATAGAAATAAATATTAGCAACACTTAATACTTTGTGTATAATAAGGTTCATAAAATAATAATTAGACAAAAATATCAGACTAGTTAAGTCTACAATATTCATTAACCGATTAAAATATTAAAGAAACCTAATCGGAACGCTTCGGAAATAGCACGTACTCCCAAAACAAAGATCGTTTGCTTATTTGATAATTAAAAGTATAACATTCATGTACAAAAACAACAAAAAGACTGTGAACCAAAATGGGCCGATAATCAATGGGTATATCATACACCAAGTACAATAGAAAACGGTCATACATCAAACAAATCTAAGTCATGTGAACCAAAATGGAACAGTTATAATATCAATGGGTACATCATACACCAAGTACAATAGAACACGGTCATACATCAAACAAATCTAAGTCATGTGAACCAAAATGGGACAGTTGTAATATGAATGGCTACATCATACACCAAGTACAATAGAACACGGTCATACATCAACCCAATCTAAGTCATGTGAACCAAAATGATTGATTGATTGAATATTGTTTAACGTCTACTCAGCAATATCTCAGCTATATCAAGACGAGAACAAGTTTGTTGATAAATAATCACTTTGGGGTATGGAAATGGCCATGGGACGGGAAATTCTGACTGCCACTGGAAAAGTAGGGTGAAATCGTCAAGGGCGGGGAATTTAGCCTTGTAGCCGATCACCTACGGACCACCCCAAAAAGAGCTTGCTACAAGGGTTCTTTAACGTGCAGGAAGCGTGGCATTTCTTCCAACACGTGGACCTGAGTTTACATCCCATCCGAAAGATGGGTTGTGTATTTATTAATCCCGCACAACCACGGAATGGGTCCTATTTCTATATCCCGGGACCCTCGGGGTCAGCCTCCGTTTAGGAGGGGTCACACCCCGCAAGCCGGAGATACTGGGTCCTATTTCTATATCCCGGGGTTCCCTCGGGGTCTGAACCAAAATGGGACAGTTATGATATCAATGGCTACATCATATACCACGTACAATAGAACACGATCATACATCAAACAAATCTAAGTCATGTGAACCAAAATGGGACAGTTATAATATCAATGGCTACATCATACACCAAGTACAATAGAACACAGTCATACATCAAACAAATCAAAGTCATGTGAACCAAAATGGGACAGTTATAATATCAATTGCTACATCATACACCAAGTACAAAAGAACACAGTCATACATCAAACAAATCAAAGTCATGTGAACCAAAATGGGACAGTTATAATATCAATGGCTACATCATACACCAAGTACAATAGAACACGGTCAAACATCAAACAAATCTAAGTCTTTTGAACCAAAATTACAGATAGTATAAAAGCTACTCAGGACTTAAATGGACATATTAGGTATCTGCATAGTGAACAAAAAAAATCAAATTACTAACAATAACTTTTTGTACTACTAAATATTAAAAAAATCTATGTATACTTTAGAATGTGTTGAAATATCTGATAGTAACTGATCAGGGTACACATGTTTGGGCCAACAGTATACCTGACCAAGCGATAAGTATTCTCGACAGTTCAAAATAATTGAACAAAATGACATTTTCAAATATATTTATAAATAGAAAGTAAAACATTTACCTCGCTATCTGATTTTGTTGTAAGATATTCGCTCTCATGTAATTCACTCGGTGATAAAGGACTTGGTAGCTAAAATGGGGAGCAGAACGGTATGAAAAGAAAACGATTTTTTCCCTCAAATTGTCAAAAATATGTTAATCGTGAAAGAAAAAGTAACTAGCATCAATCAGCATAAATTCCACAATGCTGATGCATGACATATGTTCACATACTTCCAGCAATGACGATAAATCTAGCTATTTTGTTGCAAATTTAAAATTTGCCAAAGTCAAACACAAATGACTAAGTACCGAAGTTACTGTATATTTAAAATCTGCATATGCGCATTTCGACAACTTATGTCTCTTCAGTGCAGATGAATCTAAACGTTTGGAAGACCATAAACTCAAAGATGTTTAAAAACTGATAGAGAACAAAAACCAATATGATCTAAATGTAAAGCCAAATTTAGCAAAATGAGATAGCTCTGGCACGAAAGCAATCCAACCAATCAAAAATCAAAAACTTGATCAACACCAAAATTATGTGAGGAAGACTACTAACGTTATTTCAATAAGTGTCAACGGAATGTTCTTTTTTGATCTGCACTGATGAGACATAAGTTGTTGAAATGCCCATTTGCAGAACCTTTATTCACAGTAACCTCGGTGTTTGGTTATTTGGTGAAAAATAATGCATTGAAATACAGATTAAATGAAGAACCCATTTCAAATATAGATTTAAATGAAACTTTCAATTTTAGCTACTCAAAATTAAAAAAAGCACAATATAAAGATGATATTACAAGTAGCTACATGATCTAAAAAATGATATACCACAGTGTAAATGTCAATGCTTTTACGCTGATGACCGAGACAGGTGTCTTGCAGGCCTGTCAGACGCGATTTTCGGAAGAAACTAAATGCTAGTTGTCACTTTGTATCAATCGCAAAAAATTTTTTAGACGACAACATTTTGGGTTAATGTTTTGTTTTCTGGAAGCAATTCCATATTATATGTAACCTTTTCATCAGGACATCCAGGTACGGTTTTCGCATAGTTTGGATCTTATTACATGACTTCTTTTAGAAATCTTTTGATGCTATTCCCATTTAGTCCTTTTTCGGTGTGTTTCTATTATCAGCAGTATTAGATGACATAGTTATGTTTATAAAATAAAAAGGTGTTGACATTTCATACATCATTTTTATGAAGAACATCTACTGGCCAGTTTCTACGTTTTCGTTACTTTGCTATATGGGAAAGGGATTTTTTGTTTAATATTTGTAACAGTATGGTCTAATTAAATTTCCCGCTATTTGTTTCGAACCTATCCCTCCAATAATACAACAACTTTGAACCAAGAACAAAGTGTCACGTGATAACGGTTTAAGACCGTTGACTTTTCTGAAGATAAATCTTTGTGACATACGTAAATTGATTACTATTGCGAAATTTAGCTACATGTTTATTAAAAACAACGAACTTCACGTCGTAATCAACGAGCTAAAACATTCTGAAAAATTAAACAATTCAACAGAGACAAACGACTTACAAGACGAGAATAAATTGCAATAATTATAAATTATCTCTGTAATAAGAACCAAATACACGGATCTAAATAAAAATAAATGTAAATGTAAATAAAGTACGAAAAGAAACATGAATACTGTAAATAAAACAAATAACCAGAACTGGTCATGAACATGAATACTGTAAATAAAATGAACAACCAGAACTGGTCATGAACATGAATACGGTAAATAAATCGAAACATCTGAGCAGTGAAACCAATAACAATCAGAGTTATCATCCATTTCTCCAAAATAACTGATGCAGTCAGTTTGTTCTTCTTAGCATCATTTTAGTCATTTTCATCGACTGATGATTTCCCTTCCAGTGCATCCATCTAAGTCCAGTGTAATCTTTGTTATTACCAACATACCGCCCATTTAAGTTAGAATGAGCACAGTAACCATACCACCATGCTCCTTTCCGATACACTGCACAGTTATAACTGTAGGAATCATTATCTTGATCCTTTGTTGTAAATGAACGACCGTTATGGTAATTAAGACTATCACCTGTAATATTCCAGAACAGAAGTGAGACTAATCACTATGAAAATGTCACCTGACTACGAGGTAACAAGTACCTTTGCTGACAAAAATAATAATCTCAGTGGTAATATAACAGATACAGATTATTCTGAAAATGTCACATGACTATCTATTTCCCTGTACTCACTTAAAATGATCTTTTTTAATTTTATTGATTGATAACAAAATATACATCACTTGCATATTTGAAGTACATGAAGCTGAAATTTTAAGAATGGATGAACGGTACTTACTAGTCTTTATTTAAGCAATAATATCAAATATATGTTATAATTGCATCCAACAGAATTTATACTTTGGAGAAATACCACTGGTGTATTCAATTCTACTTATTTTTTTCAAATATGAATAACTTCGGTATTATGTTGTTTATTACCATTACTCCCTTGTCACTGCTGGCGGAATGTTAGTCCCCGATGGTATTTACCAACCCAGTAACCAGTGCTTCCGTGGGGGTCCGAAAACAGATTTTATTTGAAAATTTGCAATATCTTAGTTAAAGAAAGTTTTGTTAAAACCGAAGGAGTATCTCCCTCATGCATAGCTCTGTCCTTAGTTGATTTTGGCTTTCCCTTTTAGATACTATTATAAACATTTTGCCCTTGGATGAAGATGTTAGGGAAGATTAACACACGAGGTAAAAAATTATCACCCGACACGAAGTGGAGTGTGTTAATCGCCCTAACATCTTCATCCAAGGGCAATATGATTTTTATTATACTGAATGTCGAGTTGAAAAAGCGTTAAAAACAATAACTAGAACAAGAACATTGAAAAGAAATAACATTACATGTCACATGGTTTGTTTTTATACTCTTTCTCAGTTTGGAATAATAATCGGTAAACTTCGGTCGGAGCGGGTGTTAATTTTCAAGATCGGCAAACTTCGGACTGAGCGGGTGTTAATTTTTAAAGATCGGCAAACTTCGGGCCGAGCGGGTGTTAATTTTTTAAGATCGACAAACTTCGGGCTGAGCGGGTGTTAATTTTAGACATTAACACCCGTTGCTATGGATGGGCGGGGCTAACTAAGGATTAGTCAAAATTAACAAATGCAGCTTGTCCAATGAAATTAATGGATAATAAAAGAAATTTGCATAAAGTATAATAATAGTAATTTGTTCTCTTTCAGCCTTAATACATATTTCGGTTGATGGATTTCCAAATGTTTTGAATTGATCCGCACTTAAGAGACATACAATTGTTTGTAAGTTGTCGAAATGCGCATATACAGAAACTAAATTCAAAGTAACTTTGGCATTTCACACAGTTTGGCTACAATGGTTCGCGGTCAGGCTTTCCGTATTATGACCTGACTACCCCGCATAGACAGGGCATTCCCCTATCCACCAGCTGGGGACAGGGGAATGCCCTGTCTATGCGGGGTAGTCAGGTCATAATACGGAAAGCCTGACCGCGAACCATTGTAGCCAAACTGTGTGGAGAAACGCCACGCTCCATGCAGTATAAAGACCCCTTCTATATTTCTCTGAAGAGAGCAGACGCACTGGGTGTCGTATGGAAGGCTAAATTTCCTGCCCCTACCCATTTCTCCAATTTTCCAGTGGCAGTCAAAAGTCGTTGCCCAGGTTGTCCCTTCCACCTTTATTTCTTTCTTCTGATACTTTCAATTTTTTGAATTGATTAACTTGTTCTCGTCCTGATATAGCTGAAATATTGCTCATTGGACGTTAAACTCTAACAATCAATCAATTATTAATTCATATACTTATTCCTCCTTGATTTCATTTTGTAACTAATTATGAAAAAGAAAAGAAATGGGGTAAATGTACGGAGGACAACATCCCATCTTCATGTTAAAAAGACCCAAAAAGAAGCATCAAGGGTCACCGTACGTTCTTCAACACAGTGGGAAACATCACATCATATAGAAAGTCTTCATGGTCCCAAAAAGTAAAAAAAGTGAATAAATCCCATTCAATAACTAGAATATCAACAAACGTGTTTGTTATAAGCAAATGAACAACATATTCCTGACTTGGGACAGGGTAAAAAATTGCAGGGGTTTAAACTCATTTTCTCGGATCGAAGCCATCCCCCTATGCGTGTTGAATGGCTAAAAATAAATTAAGAAAAAGACAGGGATAATCAAACTAGAAAAAAAGTAAAGACTAGAACCTTTACTATGAAGTTCATGAAAAAATCGAAGACAATGCACATGATTACTGTCCTGAAAAATATTTGCAGTTACTGACATAATCATAACGCCATGTTGTACAAATTTAAATCATTTTCACAAAATGCCAGCGAATAGAAAGACAAGAAATATGACGTATGAAAGACATTGCATGTTCCAAATGGCCTCCATTACAGACCCATCAAGAAAATGTAATTAAAGACACTGAGGGGTATGATCGGGTTCCAGTTATGCAATTTCTAAAGTACCAGGTGCTGCTTAAAACATATTAACACGACAAGAGAACTGTTTCGGTGCATTTGAAAATAATATTAACAGATCAGTAAAAATTATAATATGACGTGCTAAAAAATCTTTTGAGAGCATTAGAGGTGTAAAAACATGATATACTTTCAAGTAACACACAACAAAGTGGCTTTTCAAAAATGACCCCTACGGTAAAGTGTCGGCATGAAAAAAAATGCGACGATATGTATTGGTCTTATTTTCAATGACTACAACTTTTTATTCTGAAGTAATGTTTACAATTTTGTTTGTGATGTAAAGATAGCATTTCATTACATGAAAAGCCAAATATGACGCGATTATAGGCAATCAAAGGTCACATCAAAACAAAACTTGTACCGTTATTGTCATATAATAGTTGCAATAATTAACGAAGTCACCAGTTTATATTTGTTTAAAACCGGTTTGGTCATTTATTTACAATGAAGGGATATGGAGTAAATGCAAATGAGACAAAGTCTCTATAAATACATGGCAAAACTAAGCAATAGAACAACTCTTTTAATGTTGTTCTTCATCTTTGAAGTCACCATGAGGCCTTCAACATTGGGCCTTACCCATACCTCATAGCAAGACCAAGACGGCCCCTAGCAACGGTTTGAGCATCGCTACATCCATGCTTTTTTTTACCTCCATGGATGCTGGATCGTCAACAAATATAAACTTAACTGGCAAAGTGTTCTTGCAATCGCTGTCATCCATTTCCCGACAAAAAGACAATAGAAGACAATTACAACATTTAAATAACCAAAGCACTCATCCAGCCAACAGTAAGAACACTTGGCATAAAAAATCATGAGACGTGGGCACAATAAACAGGAGGTCAGAATACAAAAATAACAAAAAATAAAAATAGCCAAAATGTTGTGAAAGAATGATAGCACATGCATATGAGAAATTCTTTCAAGAACAAGTACACCTTAACTGAATCTATATAGAGCAACACCTCTCTCACGGGGAATCGTTTTACGTTTCCACACTGCAGGAGAGACAAACTTTTAACCTCTGTCTAACATTCTTGGAAGAATAATGCCAAATAAGTGGACAGCCCTGTGTAAACAATGGTACATTGGAGTGTCAAATAACTGAATACCGAAGTTACTGAATTACTGAAGTTACTGAATTACTAAATACCGAAGTCAATGAATTATTTCTAAATCAAATCCTTAAATTACTGAATTTACTAAGCAACTTTTTTAAGAAATTAGTTTTTTCATCTTCCATTGAATAACCACATAGGCACTCCTTATAAATTTGTATTCGATGCCCGTCCAGTAGGTTTTGCCTGTGAGTTACAAACTCGAACAGTTTATCCACGATTTCACCCTACTTTTCCAGTGGCAGTCAGAATTTCCCGTCCCATGGCCCTTTCCATACCCCAAAGTGATTATTTATCAACAAACTTGTTCTCGTCTTGATATAGCTGAAATATTGCTGAGTAGACGTTAAACAATATTCAATCAATTCATAATCTCTCTGGATAATAGCCGGTTAATTTAATCTACCGTACTGGACCGGATGCAGGACGAACAAGTAACGCAGAAATAACAGAGATACAAAGCACGGGAACCGAACAAAACGCATACCGTACACTTTCCTGAGTTTTTATGCAGTATATGTCCGTTCTATGTTTTGAACATGTTCAAAATTTGTCATCGTACAAAACGGACATGACCGTACATGTATCGTATTCACCGGATATGTCGGACTACAAACAAACATGAATGGAGAAGAACATATAGAATAAAAAAGATAACAGGAAACACCTACAATGGCCGAAAAACATAGCCACATGCCAGAAAGTAAATAGGAACTGCTCAAGAAAAAAACTCACAATAAAAATACAAAAGACAAACATAAACAACGATAGGAACTCGGGACAGCCGGACTTGGTACCGGCACTAGCAAAAGCCAGCGGTAGGGTTAAACCGGTTTATGGGTACCCAAACCTCCCCTTTCTCTGTCCCGTTTCCCTATCGTAGAATAAACATACGAATAAAACCCATACAGGTAGACTACTAACTCCATGACCACAATCTAGAAAAGAAAAATGGGGGGACAAAACGTAATTTTGTAAGATGGGTCAAAGAGTGCTCGCCGCTAAACTGCCGGCTAGCTCAAGGAGCCTAGTCCGCTGGTTAAACACTGTCGCACTACGGAAGGAAAATCAAATTCAAAACTCCCAATGGGTTTGGTAAAGAATCGTCATGTATTTCAGTAGACATCGGCAGTATCAGTGAGAGGCCAGTATGTGTGTAAAATCCTCAGATATATCTTTTTATGGCCGTAGGGCGTTCGTTTTAGTGATAAGGTGTAGTATAAGAGCGGCTTAAAGAGCGGCATCAAAGAGAGTAATATGTGATTTCGAATAGGATTTGACAAAACGGAGTAAAACCATTTAGACAATTAAAATGAAACATACGGGTTCGGAACATGTTTTTTTAACTTTACAATGGTGGCAAAGAAATATGTTTCCTGGCCATATCGCTTTATGCATTCAAAGATAACATGATAATGATCGACATGGATTCTCAGCTAATTTACTGTTAACTGGTTAATAGTACTTGCAATAATATACTATTGTCTCAGATGAAAAATACTAATTTTGTAATAGTTGTTAACCATTGTTCTCTCTATGATATCGTATAATTTCCTTATTCTACCATTTCCTATTATTCTTTCCATTTATATCTTATAAATTATTATATATTTAAAGTGAAATTAAAGACTAGTCAAAACAGATCCTGCTCATCGAGTCAAACAGACTTTCTCATTAGACACAGTTATCTTCGTGACCGCCTTCCGCCGTGCGCGGTCCCGGCTGAAGAATAGGCCCGCAGCATCCTCTGAGCTTGGAGTATGAGTCATCCTAACAGAGGACCCCGAGGGAACCCCGGGATATAGAAATAGGACCCAGTATCTCCGGCTTGCGGGGTGTGACCCCTCCTAAACGGAGGCTGACCCCGAGGGTCCCGGGATATAGAAATAGGACCCATTCCGTGGTTGTGCGGGATTAATAAATACACAACCCATCTTTCGGATGGGATGTAAACTCAGGTCCACGTGTTGGAAGAAATGCCACGCTTCCTGCACGTTAAAGAACCCTTGTAGCAAGCTCTCTTTGGGGTGGTCCGTAGGTGATCGGCTACAAGGCTAAATTCCCCGCCCTTGACGATTTCACCCTACTTTTCCAGTGGCAGTCAGAATTTCCCGTCCCATGGCCATTTCCATACCCTAAAGTGATTATTTATCAACAAACTTGTTCTCGTCTTGATATAGCTGAAATATTGCTGAGTAGACGTTAAACAATATTCAATCAATCAATCAATCGTGACCGCCTTATTAATCAAGACTTCAAAAATCCGTCTCGTACGATCATTAAAAACTTCTTTCATAAGTCCCTTGTAGAGATAGATGTGAAGTTTCTGTCCGAAATCTGATTCAAGATTCTTTTTCTTACTTTATACAGGAAATACAGGAATAAGCATTTCTTTTTAATGTCTACGACCTTTCAATTGCAAATGCTTTTGAGCTGCTACCGGACACTTCTGCAATGGAAGAGGGGTTGGCATGCCATAAAGCCCGTTTCACATTTCAAAAGTCAGGACCATTGCGGTTTATAAGTTTTCTGGTGGTTTCCACCTGATTTGTCTTTTTGTCTTATGGATTTCGGCTCTTGAGAACTCTGTTCTGTAATTTTGTTATTACCTCCCATTCAGTGTTCTGTCATTTCTTATTAATCTCTATTTATATCGTAAAAATGCAATATTTTACCATTTCTTATAATTCGCTCTATTTATATCGTTAAAAATTAGCATTCTGTCGTTTCTTTCTTAATGATGACCCGGCACCTGAATAGGTTTTCAGGGGCTTTGGCTACAGAGCTGCCGGGCGCGTCCCCAGGTTGTGGATAGGGGAATGCCCTGTCTTTGCGGGGTAGTCAGGTCATAATACGGAAAGCCTGACCGCGAACCATTGTAGCCAAACTGTGTGGAGAAACGCCACGCTCCATGCAGTATAAAGACCCCTTCTATATTTCTCTAAAGAGAGCAGACGCACTGGGTGTCGTATAGAAGGCTAAATTTCCTGCCCCTACCCATTTCCCCCCTTTTCCAGTGGCAATCAAAAGTCGTTGCCCCGGTTGTCCCTTCCACCTTTATTTCTTTCTTCTGTTTTGAATTGATTAACTTGTTCTCGTCCTGATATAGCTGAAATATTGCTCATTGGACGTTAAACTCTAACTAATCAATCAATCAATCTTAATGATGAAACTTTATTTGTCTCTTTAAAATTTCATCTTTAATAAACAAATAGAAACTTTAAAACTAACCAGTTATGTATCAATTGGTTTTAAAGTGAAGGCACACTTAAATAAGTTATTCTTAAAATAGAAAAAAAAATACCGAAGTAACTGTGAATTTAGTTTCTGCAAATGCGCATTTCGACAAATTACCAATAGGATATAAAAAGGAAAGCCAAAATAATCTAAGGACAGAGCTATGCATGAGGGAGATAATCCTATTGTTTTAACAAAATTTGTAAATAAAAACGGTTTTCAGGCCAGCACCGTAGTACAGTTTACTGGGTTGGTGAATACCTTCGGGGACTCATAGTCCAACAGCAGTGTCATCGGTCAGTGGTAATAAATAATAAAATACCAAAGTTGCTGTGATTTAGTTTCTGCATATGCGCATTTGGACAACTTATATCACTTCAGTGCAGATCAAATTAAAACATTTCAGAAACATAACCGAAATATGTGAAGAAATTACTAAAAGAGTACAATTGCCAAAAGGATCTAAAAAGAAAACCAAAATAATCTCAGGACAGAGCTATGCATGAGGGAGATACTCGATAGGTTTTAACAAAATTTCCTTGTATTTAGATATATTGCAAGTCTTAAAAACTGGTTTTCGGGCCAGCACCGAAGTACTGGCTACTGGGTTGGTGAATACCCTCAGGGCAGTCAACTGCCAGTGTCTTCAGCCCATGAGTTATTGATAACAATATACCGTAGAAACTGTGAATTAAGTTTCTGCACACGGCAATTTCGACAACTTATGTCTCTTCAGTGCACATCATATCGAAACAACCAAAAATCCATTAACCGAAATATAATTAAAACTGATTGCGAACAAATTGCCAATAAGATATAAACAGAAAAGCCAAAAGCAGCTGAGGACGGAGTTTTGCTCATATTTGAAATGTCTTTTTATACTATAATTGCATTCACTGGTATACCAAGATATGTTTTCAGTAGAAGATCAGAGGGATCCCGGATAACAAAACGAAAAAGCCCGTCTTAAAGGGCTACCAAAATACCAAAAAGGAACAACCAACTTCGATAAGGTAACACAATTAAACAATACGGTACGTCAAACTTCTGAGTAACCGGAATAATGAGAGAAAAGTATCAATAAGGAACCAAAAGGATGCAGACAACATTTTATGTAAACGAAATAACGAAAAGAGCGTTCCTGAATAATAACGTTATATGAATAACCATTTGGGAACGCCGGACTTCAGAAGAAGCAAGAACAGCCAAAAAGGGTCATGGTGACTTCAAGATGAACAACAATAAAAGCGTTGTTCCTTTGCTTGATTTTTACCATGTATTTGTAGAGACTGTCTCATGTGCATTTACTCCATATCCTTTTATTCACAATGATCAATCTAAAAAGCCATCAAATATCCCTACGAAAGGTAGCATGTCGAGTAAAAGTGAGACTTATTTGTTGTTCATTAATTTGTTCTCAATTTCTGGAAATTTGTATTCATTTGTGTA
Source organism: Modiolus philippinarum (assembly GCA_002080025.1). Classification (NCBI taxonomy): domain Eukaryota; kingdom Metazoa; phylum Mollusca; class Bivalvia; order Mytilida; family Modiolidae; genus Modiolus; species Modiolus philippinarum. Next base: position 22,844 of record MJUU01031216.1, read on the forward strand.
AATAATCTTCACTTACTGTACTGCAAAACTAACGCTATAACTTGGTAACGTTGGGTCATCTTTCTAGGAGAGTATCTTGATTTTTATCCTGTTGCTAAGGTATGTTTTATGAATAGACGTTTAATGGATCTAAGGAAAAATACAAATGAAATGAACAAAACACGGAATGACGATTTTCACGTATTTATTGTATTGAAAAGTTCGCTTTTGAATTAAGATAAACATGTTTGGATCCTAAACGTTAAATCTATTTATATCCCAATAAAACATCAAATCTTTCAGTCTGCTATTGTTCCTTCTTTTGACTGACGGTTCGGTTTTCACTTACTTTAAAGATATGTTCCAAAAATATACAATTTCGATGGAAACATATACCATTCACCTCATTAGATATGTAGTATGTCACCATGCTTGTTGTTAAGTATGATAACTTCTCGAATTAAATTTCTCTAATAATCATATCTGCAAGATCAAATTTACCAAGATCTTTAAAACATATAATATTTCCAATTATTCCTCAAATTCTCATAATATTCAGTTAGAATGTGCCAGTTCTTCAATTTAGTTGTAACTGCTTCATTGTGTTTTAGTATAATTGTGTCAAATTTATATAACGAATCCTAAAGTAAAAGTTAAGAAGGCATGTTGTATTATTTGTTTTGTCCCGTCCATATTGATATAGCTGTATCTATACAGAATTCTAATGCAACATGAATGTAACAGTAGATTCCATTGGTCAAAAGTGACCGTCAAATACTCTATCTACATGCCTCGGATAGAGTAGGTTCCGCGTTTTGCCGCCATTTGGTAGCCATTTTGAAAATCCAAAACAACAAAACTTTTGTATCTCGTTAATAAAGCAAAACTAAACATATTTTTATCGTTAAAACACCTTTTAATCGCATTTACTTACGATTTGAAGCGTACAGCAAACGAAAAAATGTCCCCCGCTTGTGAAAATGCATTTAAAGTGAAGCTCTGACGTTGTGTTATTATGACGACGTTCAACACAAAAGATTCTAACGTCGTTTGGCGGAATTTTATTTTTTGCCTTTTTTAACGAAAATACGACAAAAATATTGTTTTATTGCATTAGAATCGCAATAACAGTACATTATTTTAATATCCGAGGGCGTCAATCTTGATTTGACGGTCAAAAATATCCCCGCCGTGCGCGGTCCCGGCTGAAGAATAGGCCCGCAGCATCCTCTGAGCTTGGAGTATGAGCCATCCTAACAGAGGACCCCGAGGGAACCCCGGGATATAGAAATAGGACCCAGTATCTCCGGCTTGCGGGGTGTGATCCCTCCTAAACGGAGGCTGACCGCGAGGGTCCCGGGATATAGAAATAGGACCCATTCCGTGGTTGTGCGGGATTAATAAATACACAACCCATCTTTCGGATGGGATGTAAACTCTGGTCCACGTGTAGGAAGAAATGCCACGCTTCCTGCACGTTAAAGAACCCTTTTAGCAAGCTCTTTTTAGGGTGGTCCGTAGGTGATCGGCTACAAGGCTAAATTCCCAGCCCTTGACGATTTCACCCTACTTTTCCAGTGGCAGTCAGAATTTCCCGTCCCATGGCCCTTTCCATACCCCAAAGTGATTATTTATTAACAAACTTGTTCTCGTCTTGATATAGCTGAAATATTGCTGAGTAGACGTTAAACAATATTCAATCAATCAATCCATCAATCAAAAATATCCGTTTACAGGCTCCGCTCCGCGTCGCCTGTAAACTGCATTTTGACCGTCAAATCTACGATTGACGCCCTCGGATATTAAAATAATGTACAGTTATTGCTTAATTGTACTTACCAGCAGTACCACTGTAACAACAGACAATTAGTCTGCAATTTATACAACTACATGTACAAAGAATTGTACTTACCAGCTGTACCACTGTAACCACAGACAATTAGTCTGTATTTTATGTAACTACATGTACACAGAATTGTACTTACAACCAGTACCACTGTTACCACAGACAATCAGTCTGTATTTTATATAACTACATGTTTACAGAATTGTACTTACCAGCAGTACCATTGTAACCACAGACAATCACTCTGTATTTTATATAACTACATGAATACAGAATTTAACTTACCAGCAGTACCACTGTAACCTCAGACAATCAGTCCGTATTTTATATAACTACATGAATACAGAATTGTAATTACCAGCAGTACCACTGTAACCACAGACAATCAGTCTGAACCACAGACAATCAGTCTTTATTTTATATAACTACACATACACAGAATTGTACTTACCAGCAGTACCACTGTTACTACAGACAATCACTCTGTATTTTATATAACTACATGTACACAGAATTGTACTTATCAGCAGTACCACTGTAACTACAGACAATCAGTCTGTGTTTTCAAAATACAGTAACTTCGGTATTATTTTATTTATATATCTAAATGTATACAAAATTGTACTTACCAGCAGTACAACTGTAATCACTGACAGTCAGTCTATATTTTACACAAGTTCATGTATACAGAATTGCACTTACCAGCAATGCCACTGCAGCCACAATCAATCTGTAATTTCTATAACTACATGTATACAGAATTGTACTTACCAGTAGTACCACTGTAACCACAGACAATCAGTCTCTGTATTTTATATAACTACATGTATACAAATTGTACTTACCAGTAGAACCATTGTAACCACAGACAGCCAATCAGGCTGTATTTTATATAACTACATGTATACAGAATTGTACTTACCAGCTGTACCACTGTAACCATTGACATTCAGTTTGTATTTTTTCTTTTCACTTCCAACAGAAAACTTTTTATATTTGGCGTAAGCTTTGTTGCCTCCAAAATCTTCCAAATCTACTCGTAATTCGTGATTTCCTTTTGAAGTAAGAAGGTGAAGTTGTTCATTTCCTGCAAATTAATTAAAATAGAACTAGTCCATGGGCTGGAATAACCCCCGTGCACCCACTCTTCCGAACCCCACCCATTTTTTTTAAGTCTGCATACATCCCCTCTTCGAAAAAAAAAAACATATTAACACGAGCATTACCTGCACGCACTTGTGGAATTTGGCCCATTTTTAGACCCACCTACCGAAATTTTGGAAATTTTCGTTTTTCTTTCAGTTGCTTCAAAATGTTGACAAAATGCCTTCAAGTTATAAAAACGAGGTATTAAATGATTGCTTATTATATAATCTTCACAAAGAATCCAAGTTTTTAAGATTTCTATGCCCAATACAATCCATAGCTGAATTAAACGTACCCCTACCCCAATGAAATATTGACGAAAAAACTGATATTTTCATTGAAATTGCGTAAGTTTGATGGTCTAGAGAACCCGAAGTGCATCTCAATTCCCGATTCTAAAAAATGTTTTTAGCTTTTCAATCAATTTTCTTCAATATAAAACAGGTTAAGTCAATGTCAACATATTTTAAATGACCAAAATTTTATTTTCAAATATACCAAATACAGGGACCTTTGAATAATTTCGTTTTTGAATGAGTTTTGTCTTTCTTTTGCTTAATATTATTTTTTAGTGAACAAAATCATTTAAAAAAGGTATCAAATGAAAGCTTATTATATTAGCTTTACAACCATAACAAATAATGGCCGTTTTTAGGTAAAATATACATCATATATCAATAAAACTTACCCCTACCCCAACAAATTTATTCTAAAATTGTCAATTTTTGGTCTATTTTCGCATAAAAATTACCAGAAAACGCAAAATGTATGTTGTATAGGACAATGTTGAATAAATTATATTATGATTTTATATTTTGACAGCCATTTGTTGACTTAAACTCAATATTTTGCCCGAAATTGGTGAAAAATGGGAATTTTCAACTTTTTAGAATTGTCCAAAGTCCACTGCTATATCGTTATATTTGCCAAATCGGGAGGATATTTCTGCAACTATGCCAATTAATTGTACCAAGCGACACATTTGGTGTCTTTAAACATTGCTGAAAAACAAGGAGTGTTAAATGTGACTCTGATTACAGAACATCTTACCCCTACCCAAACAAATTTTCCCTGAAATTGTCATTTTTTTGTCCCGCCGTGCGCGGTCCCGGCTGAAGAATAGGCCCGCAGCATCCTCTGAGCTTGGAGTATGAGCCATCCTAACAGAGGACCCCGAGGGAACCCCGGGATATAGAAATAGGACCCAGTATCTCCGGCTTGCGGGGTGTGACCCCTCCTAAACGGAGGCTGACCCCGAGGGTCCCGGGATATAGAAATAGGACCCATTCCGTGGTTGTGCGGGATTAATAAATACACAACCCATCTTTCGGATGGGATGTAAACTCAGGTCCACGTGTTGGAAGAAATGCCACGCTTCCTGCACGTTAAAGAACCATTGTAGCAAGCTCCTTTTGGGGTGGTCCGTAGGTGATCGGCTACAAGGCTAAATTCCCCGCCCTTGACGATTTCACCCTACTTTTCCAATGGCAGTCAGAATTTCCCGTCCCATGGCCATTTCCATACCCCAAAGTGATTATTTATCAACAAACTTGTTCTCGTCTTGATATAGCTGAAATATTGCTGAGTAGACGTTAAACAATATTCAATCAATCAATCAATCATTTTTTTGTCTATGTTCACATAAAAATAACCAGAACACGAAAACATGTGTTGTATATGACATTAATGCATGAATTACATCAGAATGTGGTATTTCAACAGTCATTGGTCGACTAAAATTCAATATTTCTCCAAAAATGATGAAATATGGGAATTTTCAACATTTCAGATTTGTCCGTATTTCATCGTTAAATCGCCATATATGTCAAATGTGTAGAATATATCTGCAGATATGCCATTTAATTGTCCTAAGCAATACATAAATTGTCTTTAATTAATGAAAGGAAGATAACAGGAAACACCTACAATGGCCGAACATAACAATCACATGTCACAATCAACCAAGGAACCGCACAAGAAAAACAATAAAATGACGAAAGACAAACATAGATAACGATATGAACTCGGGATAGCCGGACTTGGTACCGGCACTGGCAACAGCCAGCGGTAGGGTTAAACCGGTTTATGGGTACTCAAACCTCCCCCTTCTCTATCCCGTTTCCCTATAGTATAATAAACGTGCAAATAAAACCCAATATAGGTAGACCCCTTACTCCAAGACCACAATCTTGAAAAGGAAAGAATAGACAAAATGTAATTTGAAAAGATGGGTCGAGGAGTGCTCGCCGCTAAACTGCCGGCTAGCTCATGGAGCCTAGTCTGCTGGTAAAACACTGTCGCACTACGGAATAATAATCAAATTCAAAACTTCCCGAAGGGTTTGGTAAAGAATCATCATGGATTTCAGTAGACATCGGCAGTATCAGCGAGAGGCCAGTATAATTGTAAAATCTTCAGGTCATTGGATCCCAAAGCCAATTTAACGGAATCATGAAGAATATCCGGTCAATATTCCCTATTACGTAAAGAATGTAAGTTACGTGCCAGTTTTTTTTAATCATTTTTTAACATTTCCGTAAAAACGAGGGTGAGAAATGCCTTTAGTAATAAGCTGTTTCCGAGTCGCATTATACATTTAGAAAAACAAGGAGTGTTATATGTGACACTAAATACCGAAAATCTTACCCATACCCCAACAAATTTTCCCTGAAATTGATGAAGAGCGCAGCCATTGATAGACTACAACTCAATATTTCTCCCCAAATTGATTAAAAATGGGAATATTCAACATTTCAGATTTGTCCATAGTTCACTGTTAAATCGCAATATATATCAAATCTATAGAATATATCTGCAGATATGCCAATTAATTGTTCTAAGCAATACATAAGTTGTCTGAAAACATAGTCTAGAAAAAAACAAGGAGTGTTATATGGATCCTAAATACCGAAAATTCTACCCCTACCCCACCAAATTTTCTCTGAAATTTGTTGGTTTTTTTTGTCTATGTTCGCATACAAATAACCAGAACATGCAAAATGTCTGTTGTATATTACAATGTTGCATGAATTACATCATTATTTGGTATTTTAACACCCATTGGTCGACTAAAACTCAATATTTCTCCGCAAATTGATGAAAAATTGGAATTTTCAGTATTTCAGATTTGTCCATAGTTAACTGTTAAATTGCAATATGTATCAAATCTATAGAATATATCTGCAGATATGCCAATTAATTGTTCTGAGCGATACATAGGATGTCATAAAATATTGTTTAGAAAAACAAGGGGTGTTGAATGTGACTCCAGATACCAAAAATCTTACCCCTACCCCAACACATTTTCCCCAAAATTGTCAAAATTTTTTCTATGTTGGGATAAAGATAACCACCACACGCAAATTCTGCGTTGCATATAACAGAGTTGCATGAATACTATCATGATTTGGTATTTCAAATCCCAGTTGTCAGCTTAAACTCAATATTTTGTCCAAAATTGATAAAAAATGGAATTTTGTTAGCATTTCAGATTTGTCCAAAATTTACTTTTAAATCGTTATATGTGGCAAATCTCGAGGATTTATCTTCAGATATGCCAATTTATTGTCTTAACCGATATATATGTTATTTAAAAACACTGTTTAGAAAAATAAGGAGTGTTCAATTTGTCTCTAAATACTAAAAATCTTACCCCCACCCCAACAAAATTAAACTTAAAAATCTCCAAAATATGACCGTTTGTAAATATAAATGAACAAATCATACTAATGTTTTACTTTCTTTGCAAAAGATGCATTTGATACATCATAACATGTAATTTTGACACCAAAATATGGGTAAAATTGAATATTTTGGACGATTATCGTGAAAAATGGGAATTTTCAGTATTTCAGAATTTTCAGAAATTCAAAGTTAAATCGCTGAATAACTGTCCATAAACTGGGTGCATGATCTTATTTTTGATAAATGGGAGGCTCTGTGTGTTTTGGTGTTTGAAAATGATATGTCATTGGATCTTTATACAATGTTAAAAGCTTTTCAAGCGGAATAAAATGAAATAAATTGTGTTGAGGGGTAATATGTTTGTAATTTATGAGACTGTAGTTAGTCTAAAAGGCTTAAAAGCATACTTTCAAATTACTTATATATGATGAAAGGCCGCCGTGCGCGGTTCCGGCTTATGAATAGGCCCGCAGCATCCTCTGACCTTGAAGTATGAGTCATCCTAACAGAGGACCCCGAGGGAACCTCGGGATATAGGAATAGGACCTAGTATCTCCGGCTTGCGGGGTATAACCCCTCCTAAACGGGGCTGACCCCGAAGGAACCCCGGGATATAGAAATAGGACCCATTCCGTGGTTGTGCGGGATTAATAAATACACAACCCATCTTTCGGATGGGATGTAAACTCAGGTCCACGTGTCGGAAGAAATGCCACGCTTCCTGCACGTTAAAGAACCCTTGTAGCACGCTCTGTTTTGAGTGGTCCGTAGGTGATCGGCTACAAGGCTAAATTCCCCGCCCCTTTCGATTTCCCCCTACTTTTCGAGTGGCAATCAGAATTTCCCGTCGCATGACCCTTTCCATTCCCCAAATTGATAATTTATTAACACTTGTTCTCGTCTTGATATAGCTGAAATATTGCTGAGTAGACGTTAAACAATATTCAATCAATCAATCAATTATGATGAAAGGATATTTAATTTACATTTTCAAGTTATATATCAATATCAGGAAGTATTTGCATCTCAAAGTCAAAACAGCAGAAATTCTGAAAAACGGAAAATTCCCATTTTTCATAAAATTTCGGACAGAAGAGTAGAAATCAGACCTTTTGAAAAGTTTTCATCTACTTAAATGATCTTGAAATACACGCTAGAATTCCCATTGAACATTATCTTTTTATCATTTATAGCCTGAATATTTTAAATTTTCTCTTAATTTTTAGGGGGAGGGGTGCTAATTTTGACATTTATGAACCTATAATATATCTGAAACTAAAATTTCAGCAAATAATTTTTCATAAATTATTATTGCATCGGCAATTATTAAATATATATTCAGATTTTTACGACCCTTATGTCAAAAAGTCGAAATTGTGAAAAGTCTCAAATTCTGAAAAATTCCATTTTTCCAAAATGTTATAACGAAAATCAAAATTTTATGGACTTTAATGGTTTTTTCAAAATTGTATCAATATTGATAAGTTACGCATAACAACTAGATCAAATTACGATGGTTGTTTATCTTAAAGTTAATTGGCAGCCTAAAATCGACATTTTTGCAATGTTTTGCAGGGGTAGGGGTATAATTTTTGTATCCCCAGATCATAAAATTGGCGTAAAGTACCCAAACTTGAGTTCATTGTAAAGCATATTAAATAACTTTTAATTTGATACCAAATTTCAGTACATATTACTAATCTGTAAAAAGTAATGGAGCTTAAAAGGTGAAACTTATTATAAAACGAAAATACAATAATTTTTTGGGTGTACTATAAAAGTGACCCTATGGTATCTATGCGTGCAGGTTATGTTCTTGTTAACATGTTTTATTTTGAAGAGGGACATAGAAGGACTGAAAAAACCGGTCTGGTTCGGAAGTGGGGGGGGGGGGGGGGGGTGCAGGGAAAGTGTTTCCAGCCGACAGACTAAACGTCTGAAGTTTTAGACATTAAGTGTGTTTTCTAACGTTTCTGTGATGCTGAATAAAGTACCATGAGTCAAGTACTGTGTTAAACTCTTAGGTATTTATCATAGTTCGGAGACTACAAACACTTGCCATTCCAAATTTGACATAATTATCGACAATGTAAGCTGTTTTTCAGAATTAATTCAAAAAATTACAAGTAGTTCTTAAAGAGAACGGTTGATATGGAAGCTCTTGTAATTTTGCCAGATAAAAGTTTTGCTTCTGTTATATTGTTCATATTTACAATTGCAGATTCTTTACTTGGATAAAATTAAATAAAATAAAAATATTTTTCTAATGAAAATATCTGGCCAATGTACCTTCCTTTGCTTCAGGAGAGCTTTAATAGCGCCTGAGTTAATAATTAATATAAAAAATTCAACATTTCAGGTAGCTAGACACTGTTGCGTTGCGCAATTCAATCGAGCATTAGAAAAAAGAGACGGATACGGGGTAGATTTGATTTTCGGATCGGAAAAGTAATATGACGGATTTTCATATGTGACGTCATAATTGAATGACAGATTTAAAACGTAACATTTCGATTACTTTGCCGCGAATTTACTTCCTTTTCCCGTAAATAATGTTTAATCCGGAAACTTTGTAAAATGACTCCGTTAAAAGCATGGTGACATACACTTTTTTAATTTTAAGGTACTCTGCTGGTGGACTGTTAGTCCCCGAGGGTATTCACCAGCCCAGTAGTCAGTACTTCGGTGCTGACCCGAAAGCCGATTCTATTTGAAACCTTACAATATCTAAATTGTTGTAAATTTTGTTGAAAACTAAGGAGTATCTCCCTCATGCAAAGCTCTGCCCTTAGCTGATTTTGGCTTTACATTTAGATCATATTGGTTATTTGTTCTCTATCAGTTTTTACACATCTTTGAGTTTATGGTCCTCCAAACGTTTAGATTTTATCTGCACTGAAGAGACATAAGTTGTCGAAATGCGCATATGCAGAAATTAAATTCACAGTAACTTCGGTATTTAGTTATTTGCCATAATAAAGATGATGAAATTTATGAAATATTAAAAGAAATGCTGTTGTCTGTACTTTCGTGTTGAATTTCTCAGACCTTTAGTTAAAATATTGAAAAACAACAATGAAAGGATATGGAGTAAATGTACATAAGACAAAGTCTCTACAAATACATTGTACAACCAACCAATGCAACAACGCTTGATTCCGTTGTTCTTTATCTTGCAGTCACCATGAGACCTTTAACAATGAAAAGATATGGAGTAACTGTACATAAGACAAAGTCTCTACAAATGCATTGTACAACCAACCAATGTAACAACGCTTGATTCCGTTGTTCTTTATCTGGCAGTCACCATGAGACATTTAACAATGAAAAGATGTGGAGTAAATGTACATAAGACAAAGTCTCTACAAAAACATTGTACAACTAACCAATGTAACAACGCTTGATTCCGTTGTTCTTTATCTGGCAGTCACCATGAGACCTTTAACAATGAAAAGATATGGAGTAAATGTACATAAGACAAATTCTCTACAAATACATTGTACAACCAACCAATGTAACAACGCTTGATTCCGTTGTTCTTTATCTGGCAGTCACCATGAGACCTTTAACAATGAAACATAAAATATCAGACAGTGTAATCGGTGTTTGTAGAGAATTTTCAATAATCCGTTGTTCTTTATCTTGCAGTCACCATGAGACCTTCAACAATGAAACATAAAATATAAGACAGTGTAATCGGTGTTTGTAGAGAATTATCAATAATCCGTTGTTCTTTATCTTGCAGTCACCATGAGACCTTTAACAATGAACCATAAAATATCAGACAGTGTAATCGGTGTTTGTAGAGAATTTTCAATAACCCGTTGTTCTTTATCTTGCAGTCACCATGAGACCTTTAACAATGAAACATAAAATATAAGACAGTGTAATCGGTGTTTGTAGAGAATTATCAATAATCCGTTGTTCTTTATCTGGCAGTCACCATGAGACCTTTAACAATGAAACATAAAATATCAGACAGTGTAATCGGTGTTTGCAGAGAATTATCAATAATCCGTTGTTCTTTATCTTGCAGTCACCATGAGACTTTTAACAACATAAAATATCAGACAGTGTAATCGGTGTTTGTAGAGAATTTTCAATAACTAATGTGTTCACAAAGTTTTGGTTTGTACTTCCGTCTTTTGTAAGTCTTATCTCTAATATTCGGTATCAGTTCGTCATTTTCAAGGAACGTCTTGACGATATTTTAGCTACAGATATGGAAGGGAGCCTCGACATTTGTCAGATTTTTCGTCGATTATGCGACAACCATATAGAATGCCTCTCTCACGGAATATGTTGATTAATTAACATCATGTAATTTTTTATTTCAAAATATATTAATGAAAAAATAATCTGGCAAAGCAGAATAGAACGATCTAGAAAGATATCGTAAGTTTAATATTATATCTTCATATGTTATAAATTTGTTCATAATGTTATTACTTGTTTACTCACCTAACCAAAGTCACCAAATCCGTTCTTATATTCATTCCATGTCCTATAAAAGTCAGTTTTACCATCGATTCTTCTCTGAAAAACCTGGAGAACCAATTACATATAAAACATAATAAAAGTTTAAAATGAAAAAGTACGTTTACGTTATATATAGTTCATTTTCATCACCGAAGTATAGACTTCTGGGTGGGTGAATACCTTCGGGAATTAACATTCTATCAGCAGATGCATAGGAACAATTAATCAAACACGTTATACCGAATATACTATGGAACATAATTATGTGATTTTTTCTAGATACTAAAAAAAACTGGGATAAAAGTTTGGTAATTAAAAGTTTCACAGACACTGGCACATTTTATCACGTTTATGAGACGAAAAGAAATACTAAGGATGTAAAGAGATCAAAAAAGGTCATGTTTTTTTTGGGGGGGGGGTATGATTTGTTGTCAATTTAAGTGAATTTTTACATTGAATCCGATTTGGTCTGCGAAAAAGTAATCAATTTTTTTTTAATTAGATATTTGTTATTAAAGACAACAACTTATTTCAAACTATGAAAAACAAAGGGCAAATTAATATGATGCTTTTGAGAAGATAACACCAGAGGACTTCCAAAATATCTAAACACGTGTACCGAATATCTAAACACGTGTACCAAAATTCCTTAAAAGTAAACCTGCTATCATCAACATTACATAGAGAGCACGATTCAAATGTTGTCTGTAGAACCGGAAGTACACGACGAAGAACTTCGACTGATAATAATCGCTGACCTGATTTTACTGAAGCTCCAGCTGTTGAACCGGAAGTACACAACAAAAAACTTCGACTGATAATAATTACTGACCAGATTTTACTGGAGGGCCAGCTGGTGAACCGGAAGTACACAACGACGAACTTCGACTGATAATAATCACTGATCAGATTTTACTGAAGCGCCAGCTGTTGAACCGAAAGTACACAACGAAGAATTTAGACTTATAATAATAACTGACCAGATTTTACTGAAGCGCCAGCTGTAAAACCAGAAGAACACAACGAAGAACTTCGATTGATAAAAATCACTGACCTGATTTACTGAATCGCTAGTTTTATAGAAAATTTTGATCTGATATTATAGTTAATAATGTACCTAAAGCACATATTTTTTGAAAGTAATAAGAAACAAAAGAAAGAAATATCAAATCAGCATTCTTCACATAATTGTTATACAACCCAATACCACAAGTGAATAAAGGTCCATCCTCCACCAATGGTCTCCATGTCATAGTAAGCATTTACATACCGTCCATCTTCAAACGTCTGTCTCCATGTCACAGTAACAATTTATTTACCATCCATCCTCCATCATCTGTATCCATGTCACAGTAAACATTTTCCTACCCTCCATCCTCCACCATCTGCCTCCATGTCACAGTAACAATTTATTTAGCGTCCATCCTCCATCATCTGTATCTATGTCACAGTAAACATTTACATACCGTCCATCTTCAACCATCTGTCTCTATGTCACAGTAACAATTTATTTACCGTCCATCCTCCATCATCTGTATCCATGTCACAGTAAACATTTGCATACCGTCCATCCTCCACCATCTGTCTCTATGGCACAGTAAACATTTTCCTACCATTTGTTTCCATGTCACAGTAAACTTACCGTTCATCTTCAACAATCTGTCTCCTTGTCACAGTAATATTTACATACCGTCCATTCTCCTTTATCTGTCTCTTTGTCACAGTAAACTGAACGTCCATCTTCCGTCACATGTCTCTACGTCACAATAAATTTATCGTCAATCCTCTACCAACTGTCTCCATGTCACTGTAAACTTACCGTCCATCCTCAACCGTATGTCCCGCCGTGCGCGGTCCCGGCTTATGAATAGGCCCGCAGCATCCTCTGAGCTTGGAGTATGAGCCATCCTAACAGAGGACCCCGAGGGAACCCTGGGATATAGAAATAGGACCCAGTATCTCCGGCTTGCGGGGTGTGACCCCTCCTAAACGGAGGCTGACCCCGAGGGTCCCGGGATATAGAAATTGGACCCATTCCGTGGTTGTGCGGGATTAATAAATACACAACCCATCTTTCGGATGGGATGTAAACTCAGGTCCACGTGTTGGAAGAAATGCCACGCTTCCTGCACGTTAAAGAACCCTTGTAGTAAGCTCTTTTTGGGGTGGTCCGTAGGTGATCGGCTACAAGGCTAAATTCCCCGCCCTTGACGATTTCACCCTACTTTTCCAGTGGCAGTCAGAATTTCCCGTCCCATGGCCATTTCCATACCCAAAGTGATTATTTATCAACAAACTTGTTCTCGTCTTGATATAGCTGAAATATTGCTGAGTAGACGTTAAACAATATTCAATCAATCAATCAACCGTATGTCTACATGTCACAGTAAACTTACTGTTCTTCCTTTACCATCTGTCTCTATGTAACAGTAACAATTTATTTACCGTCCATCCTCCATCATCTGTATCTGTGTCACAGTAAATATTTGCATACCGTCCATCTTCAACCATCTGTTTCTATGGCACAGTAAACATTTCTCTACCATTTGTTTCCATGTCACAGTAAACTTACCGACCATCTTCAACAATCTGTCTTCATGTCACAGTAACATTTAAATACC
>MJUU01031222.1:436-26632 GCA_002080025.1 Modiolus philippinarum
GCCTTTGCCCTCTTACGTCTTAACAGACTGGAAGCGTCTGTACGTGTAGACGTCCCACCCTGTGAATGGTATTTACTGTTGTGGGACGATGAGCTGCTACTAGGTGCCTTTGATGATTTCTTGGGCGTCAGATCCCTGCTAGCTCCCTGTAAGTAGCACAGGGCATCGTCAATGGCACGTTGGCGGATATCTGCTATTGTGGAGCATTCCTCCATTTCTCGTTTACTATCCTCGCTCCTGATAGTCTTCAGGTAGGCCTTGAAGGTACTAAGTTGTCTTTGGTACCTGCTATTTGCTTTAGCTATATTTTGTTCTAACGTTCGTTGATCCCGCAGTCCTGCGGGAGGATCTTCAGCTTCCTGAAGCAGGGAGTCGAGCATTGTCCATAAATACTCTACGTCTTGACGATGTTTGTCACATGTCTGTAAATATTGTTCTTGCCCTTTCTCTGTAAGTGTCCGGACCCTGGTGTCCGGAACTGTTGAAATGGCTTCCTCGGGCATTTCTGTCTGATTTTCACTCATGTTGATGAACGTTGTCTAATCCAGTTGTAGCTGTGTCGCCTGGAACAGGAACGGTGTTACCGTAGTTGAGTGACGGTGTTGTCTTCTGTCCGGGAACAGGAAGAAACGGTGTCCTGTAACTGTGTTGCCTGCAGCAGGAACGGTGCTACCAGTGGTCCAAAATGAGGTCTGGAACTCAGGCTGGTTCTAGTGTTTTTACTGTACTGAGCCGGACTCAGCGAGTATAACCTAGTTCGTGGCCCAATTAAATCTAAAACCCAGTGTGGCGTGATAAACTTTAATTAGCCGATGAACAATTGCGGTAAAAACCTGAAAAATACAATAATTAACAATCATAAGTTATGTGTCCAAAATAATGAGAATTTAAAGTCCACTTAAGCTACAATAGTTATAAGTGAAATATCAACATATTTATATACACAATAATTTGCATAAATAAACACAAATATGACGTGTGGCTGTGTAATATCAACATCGAGTTCCGGTATAGTCACGGAAGAATACAGTTGAATTGCTGTAATACACGGAATATGTGTTCCATAATTATATCTGGATGTATTTAAATGTCACTAATTGCTTGCCGTACATGCTATATTTATACGAATTATGCAACTGAATATCGGTTGTTTATCTTCCTCTTGTAGACGGAAATAATACATAAAAACTGTAAATACTTTGTTGAAAGTTGTATGTTTCTGTGTGAGATGAACATTCCGTAAAAATCGATATTTATAGCAATTTATGTAATTAACGTGTAGAGCTGATATTCACAATAAACTGTTGTGTAATAACGTTAAACGAATTAATCTTCATCCAAATATAATAAAATATAAAACTTACACTGTTATTGAACTAGGTTTTAAGTTCCAAACAATATCTGGACAAAACGTTTGCCTGTCGTATGATCTGATGATTCGAGAGAAAGGTGAAAAGGGAAAAGCAAAGATGTGTCATTCGGTCCCGGGCATACGATGTATACGGAATACTTCCCATAATAAATATAAAGATAAATTTAGATGTAACAATTCACTAATTGTGACAATACACATGTGCAATTACTTTGGCAACAAGTCCTGATTTGGTACAGGTATTTCAAAAGAAAACCGGTTTGATGGCGTTTCCATCGCGATGGTGTGACAGTGTTCAACGAAAAAGACTTGATGAAAATGTGTGCATAGCAACATTCCATCGACAATTAGACACTTCAGAAAAATGAATTAAATAATCAAACTTAAATAATATGAAAGAATTAAAAAATCATAAATAAAATTATAAATAAAACTGCGTTCAGATGATTTGATCTAATCCGAAATTCCGACAACCACAGCTGATAAATTGGAATTTTGATATCAAGATCGCTATAATCGCTATTATGATGGAGGATTATCTTAGAGCAAGAGAGAGAGAGAGATTCCTATAACGCGGCTATTGGTATTTTTTTCTCTCTATTAGCTTTTTCCAGAACAACGGCAGTAGAATACCGAAGAAACAAGGGAAGCGATGACCAGAAAAAGAGAAAACAAGGACGGACGTAAGACAGCTACAACACGCGGTAATAAAAAGATAACATTAAGAACTAAGGCACTCATAGTGTGAACTCCCATGAAAATCGGAACTGACATCAGGTGCTCCGGAAGGATAAGCATGTCCTGCTCCACTAGCGACACCCGTCATAATATCAGTGAGGCATATATGGATTTGAAAAATGTGCTGGTAGCTGATTGGTTAATGCCATTTTGTAACCCTTAAACAAAACCAATTAAGACCCTTGGTACGTGTTACTTCTCTAACCCTCAAACAGTACTGAGTTGAAATTTTGAAAAACTTATGTAAATATCTTATTTTCAAACATTGATAAGGACAAATCGGTACTACAAACATCATTTACGAAGACAAAACTAAAACTTAACAATATGATATACAACGACATTACACAAAAACTAAAGCACTAACAGTGTGAACTCCCATAAAAACCGAGAGTGACATCAGATAAAAAAAGATAAAAAGATAACATTGTAGCTGTAGCATTGTAGCATTGTAGCTGTCTTACGTCCTTGTTTTCTCTTTTTCTGGTCATCGCTTTCCTCGTTTCTTCGGTATTCTACTGCCGGAAGGGTAAGCAGGTCCTGTTCCGCTGGCGGCACCGGTCACAGAATCAATGAGTCAATCCATGGTTGAGTCAAATCCGTTAAGTCGTGAAATCAAGCTGAAAATGTCCTTTTTTATTTCAGATTACGGATTTCCAAATGTTTCAATTTGATCTGCACTGAAGAGACACAAGTTTACGAAATAGCCATTTGCAGAAACTTATTTTACAGTAACTTCGGTATTTTCTCTCCTTGAATAAACATTTAATAAGATTTGAGAAATTTCATAATCAACATATATAAGTTGTAACTTCTCTAATGACTGAATGTAATGCACTGAGGATTATATATTCGGAATACATAAGACGCGAAATTTCACGAGATTTGGACTTTCACTAGTGATTACAAATGTTTCTATACTGCCAAGAAATCGTTAAAAGGATAGAAATGATCGAGTTTAGAATTCACCAATATTACTCTTGAAAATGACATAAAAAGATGACTTGTTAATTAAGTCGTATGTCGTCTTCACAACCTTTGAGCTGTAGTAAAAAGAGTGTGAACTGATCGACATATCAAATATTTCCTTTATATGCAGATTACATAAATTTGGTAAAAACATTAAATTGGGTAACTGGTGTAATGCTTGCAATTTGAATCTGACATGATTCCATCTATGAAAAAGGAAAATAGAGAGAATCTGTGGAAAAAAATTTTTAAACAAAAATTCGTAGCTCATGATGGAAAGAGCAGAAAGATTGAACGGATTATGTAAGAGAACATAATACTCACATAGTAAGATATAAAAAAGATCTTCTGAAGAACCAGTCAACGGTCAATCTTTCAGGGCGTTGGATTGCTAAATAATAACAATACTGTACAAAAAATAAATAAAAAAGTTGTACAAAAACACCTTATACATTTAAGATGTTAAAGATGGTAAAATAACATTTGAAATGTGAGAATATTTCGCATAACTGATATGCTTTGTCAACTCACGAAGTATTGGTGTTTATTACACTTCGATGATTAAATCAATGTACTAATAACGACAGTGGCTATTCAACCGGACTCGGTCGAATAGCCCACAGGCTATTCGACTGGACCTGTCTAATTAGCCGTTGAATGACCTGAGATTAATTAAACAGACACATATTAATTAAGAACCACAGGTAAAAATTATTAAATGTTCATAAGTACCTAGAGTGTAAATGGGTTTAAAAAATTATGTATTTTATCTAATTACTGCTTCTATTATTCCCTGGTTGTTCCTGTGTTAAGTGATCAGCCTAAGAACTTGTTAAAGGGATCAGCCACCGTCGGAACTTGTTTAAGTGACCAGCCACAGAACTTACTAACACCAGTTTTCTTGTAAATATTCACGCATTCCGCATTGAACAGAATTGAGAAAGTCTTTATTGTCAATCTCTCACCCTAAGTTATTGATATCATGTACTTGTAGTGCCAAAAGCAGCATAAAGAAATGTCTCTTGTAAGGAAATGCAAAAACAAACTGCAAGAAAGATGCACGCATGACGGTGGTCTCGATGGGGGTCCCTTACCCGAAATCCCGGCTATATATTTTTTTTTCAATTTTCGGGCCCGTTTCACGAGCGGGGAAATATTTTACAAAGACCCTATTTCCCGGTTCACGGGGATTTTTTCAGCATTTTCCGCTTCACGCCCAACACCATTTCCCGTCAGTTTTACTGGCGCCTTTTTTTGTGACGATCCCGTTTATTTTAAAAGGCCAATCCCGCTTCCCGCTTAAAACCCATCGAGACCCACCGTGACCATTATAATATAATTAATACATTCACAAATACATTGTAAAGAAATATTTCTAATACCGGCGTGACCACCAGCATATTCTTTTAAATATGCAATTTATTTTTTCAACCCAACGTATCGGAATAAACAAAAAATCAAGATATATAAATCATTTATTTAATTTGAATTGTATAATTTCAAATTCTGATAGGTGTATTTTTCTTGGTTCAAGGTAAATCTCTTATATAAACAGGTCCGGTTGAATAGCCCACAGACTATTAAACCGGATCCGGTCGAATAGCCTACAGGCTATTTAACCGGGTCCAGTTGATTTTAATTACGTCATCCAGGTACATGAGGTCGATATAATAATTATGAAAACACATTACGATGAACGATGTAATAATGACGACAAAAATATTTTTAATATTTCATCAAAATAGATGGATAAATAATAAATATACAAAATGAAAATATGCAATGGAATAAAAATATAAATATACAGTAACAGGGGATTTATTCCGGCAGTGTATTCCTTCCTTTTGGATAAAATAAACTAGAGTAGAATATCCACAACATATAAATGACCAATCACAATGGAGTAGTGACTGTGACGGAATAAACACCAAGGTAGAAATACAATTGGTTGTTTATATACCCGGAACTTTTGCACACCGGAAAGAAAGTACGCTTACACATGTACATGTTAATCAGTAAAAATAATTTAGTTAATTACAAAATAAATAAACTGTGGAAATTTAACTTTTCTCATTGATCCCACTCGGTGATAATGTCGTTAGCTTTTTAGTCCAGAAACTACCCTGTCTACTTTTTTCGTCCCAGCTAGAATTGTGGTCAATAACAGTAACTTTCAACTTATTAAATCAGTCTTTATGATCTGTAGAGCGGAAATGTCTACTGAGGGGGAGGTCAGTTTTGCAGGTGACATCGCTACGATGACCGTCCAGACGTTTGCGAAACTGCTGTTTAGTTTCCCCGACATATTGAAGAACTCAAATTCCACTTTCTAATAAGTATACTACATTTTCAGTTTTGCAGGTGGCCTTAGAATAAATAGTGTACTTATTACCCGTAGCTGCATTTTTGAAACTCTGTGTGTTTTGAATGCTTTTGCAAGTCATACAGCGTTTGTTACCGCATCCTTTGCATTCGCCTTTGTCATTAGCATTGGTTTGAATTTCAGCCATGACAAGTAAGTCTTTGAGACGTTTGTGTTTTTAAAGGCTTTAACAGGAGGATCTTTGAAAATTTTAGACAGGGTAGGATGTTTTCTTTAAATTGTCCAGTACGTACATATATATATATATATGCTTCTTTCGAAATATCACTTCATTCATATATGTCTTATGTCGTAATTAAATGCGTTGACCAAAGAACAATGGCCTTCTAACGCTAAAATCGGTGAATTTCGCAGGCCTTTTAAATTCGATACATTCTTTATCTTGTGTTGCTCATGTTTTATTTTTAGTTCTATTTTTTTTATCTTTTGTAAATTTGAATGGGCTTAAACGTATCATTGGTGAATCATTTATTACGTAATATTACCGAGGTGCAGAACAGAAGGTTCTGTACAAAGTAAGGAATCAGCTTCCAATTCTTTTACATTAAATAAATATTGAAACGAATAAATACAGACATGGTTAGTTCATTGATAACAAAATACCCATGTTACTGTAAACTGAAGTAGATTTGCAAGAAAAGATTAACTGAAAAGTTTCGATTTTCCTTTGATGTGCGGATATTTGCACACTTGTTGATAAATCATTTACGGTTTTCCTGCTTTTTTTTATTTTATTTTTCACTGAGAGACTGATTTGTCGAAATTGCCATCTACACTGAAAAAATGTACTGCCATTTCAGTATTTTGTAATTTTATCACCACTGGGTCGATGCCTCTGTTCAGGGAAGTCACCTCTAGGGTTTGTTTCATTAAGGGTTTTTATTAATATTCATATCTCTGTGAACATCGATCGTATATCATTTTAGCAAAAAATATTGATAGGCCAGTGTGCTCGTTTTTGAGATATAAGTGCCAGAAATTTTGGCGGGAGACTTAAGTTCTCTAGACTTTCATTTAATTTGCATTAAGACAATACACATTTCAGAAGTAATGAAAAAAATGGTATGAACATTGCCATTGTGTCTTCAAGAATCTATTATAGACGTATGCATTTTTTTTTTAAAATTGGAAAGATGACTGGGAGTCAGTGTGCAAAATTTCTAATGCCTCATATCAAATTTGTCCTGAAAGTCAGAGACCATTTAAAAAATCTGAGGATTGACTACGAGTCCCTGATGATCTCTTCAGTTCAATCGTTCAGTACTGTAATACTGGTCCAAAAACTGACATGTTAGGGTGGATCACTCATTACATTTTTGAACTTGTATCGGATTTCGGAATTCCTCTGTTTTTTTTTAGTTCAGTGGCTAAAGAATTTTGCACAGTAACCCCTAAACCTACTTTTTATTTCATGAATTTGTTCTATAGGTCAAATTAAGACAACTGACAATTTTGCTTAAATTTTTTATATAACTTCCTAGCTTTTAAATAAAAGAAATCCTAAGGGAAAAGATAGAGGGACCCATGTCCCGTCAAAATTTTAATGTCTTGAATCTCCGTTAAAAGCACACGGATATGGAATTTCTTTTTACCATTTTATTTAGTCTACAATGCTTAATGAATTAAAATAGGTTTCAAGAAGTCATCGATATAAACAACAGTGGAGGGGAGCCTCCTTAAAAACTTTTAGGCCATAAATTTGATAAAAATTAGGACTGGTCAAAAAGATATAACGAGCTTACAAAAGGATTTAGTGATGCATTTGTACGACCTCACAATAAACACCGTTTGTAAGAATTTTTTGCAGTTTAGGTTCCAGCTAAATGTTATAGCCTTTTTCAAAAAATGTTGTTATCTTTTCCTGTATTTGAACTCTCCCATCAAATGGAAGTACAAACACTCTTCGCATCCGGTTATCACACGTACGGTTGGCTAACAATACACAACTTGAACCCCGAATACATTTTAATTATAACAAAAAAAAAAAAAAAAGAAAAAAAAATGGAGTAAATGTACATGGGACAGAATCGCTTTCAATACATGGTAAAGCAAATGGAATAACGCTTTCATTGTTGTTCTTCATCTTGAAGTCACCATGAGGCCTTCAACAATGAACTTTGCTCATACCTCATAGTAAGTGCAAGACGGCCTCTAGCACCGTCCATTCAGCACCTGTTGCGCATGCGCACCGTTTGAGCGTAATTCATTTGCTAAATGTTGAACAACGCTATATATATCCCCTGTTTTACATCATTTTTGTCATGAAAGCAGGGTCGTCAACAAGCGTAACATACTGCACAAAGTACTCTCATAAACATCCGGTGCCCGACAAATGGATCAATAGACAATACAACATATAAACGATCACAGGGCTTTCATCGAGTTGATTGTAAGAAAATTGGAAAGTAAAATCGGGAGATGTGGGCAATATTTAAACAGATGGCCAGAAAAATATTTAATTTTTAAAAAAAAAAAAAAAAAGAAAACAAAACGTTGAATTTTGGTAGTGCATTCATATAAGAAATTCTCACATGAACAAATACACCATAACTGACATAATAATGAGCACGCGGTACACAGTGTCACAGTAAACCATAGTAAACAATGACATTTTAGTCTAAATGTGAACAGTTTTATGAACTGTGTTCAAGACGAACAACACTTGCCGTGTTGGGTTGATAGCCGGAACTGTTTATTTATATTCAAAAGCCGAAACCGAATTGCGGATCAAATGATTTTTTTAAAAAGCCTATAGTGGTGGTTGTTTTCACCAACCACTTGGATTCCAAAGGATGCTAAAACAGAAATGTGGCATCAAACAGTATTAGAATCAGAAAAGGCACATCCGGTTATGCATCCATTTTCGCATTGCATTTCGGTAAAGCGTCCATTTTTGCATTTAATGACAGTCAATAAAGTTTAACGTGTTCATTTGATTAATATAAGGTTACGACAATATCATTGTAAATTGATAAATTAACACATACTGTCGTCATTAACATTTTTTGATTTTTTCCGCAATAATATTTTAAATGACATTATATACCATTCTTTAAGCGTGCTGTTGGCATACATTTGTACTAATAAACAAGCATTATTTTCTAAATTAATACTTTAGGAAAGTTATTTTACTGGTTTTGTCGGAATAAAAGACAAAAAAAATCAGTTCGTTTGTTAAGTATGTCCTTCCTAAAGATCAGGAGAACTGCAAATGTTGAATTATATTGTGAGGTTTGTTTGGTTACCGATACGAATATTAAGCTAGGAAATTCTGGTTAATCATCAAACAAAATAGACCTTTTATTGTGTAGGTAAAAAGAATACTAACGTCAGACTAGCTTTTTGGAAAGCTAATACTTGTAGAAATTCATTTCCTCGATATCGTATTGGCGATATAAGTAAACCGTCAGTATTCATCTACCTAACAAAGCAGTCGAGAAAGTAAACAAAAGCTTTGTCTACAGGAACAATGACGTAACATTTGTAGAAATGTTGCATTGTAACGCTTTCTAATGTCATGGCCCTGTCAGTTGAAATGCACTATGAAGAAAAACAGGTGCTTCATTTTGAAAAACCAGATTGACCAAAATAATATTTTTGAATTTAAACAATGAATTAGTGAGAAAATAAAGTGATTCACACAGATTTGAAAGAATTTGGTCATCATTTAAAAGAATTATTCAAGAAAAACGATTGCACACCCCACTTTACTGAAAATTTATCATCGGTAAACTTCGGGTGATTTCGGAAGAATGATTTGTCATTGGACGGAACGGATTAAATGAAGTGCATCTTTGCTAATATAATTGATATCCTGCAATTGCAATGGATAAAACGTTCTAACAGTGAAACGATTTTACATAAACACAAGAGCGTTTCGTTTGCTTGAATTGCTGAACGGTATGTAAACAAATTTCTGGTACTGACGCATGCGCAACAGTTGCTAAATGGACAAAACGACAGTAGAATTGACAAAATCTAGTTCGACGTGTGAGTTTTGTTTCACTGTCTGTGCATTGTCAAAGGGCTTATCCGGGGTTGTTTTTTTGACAAGCCAAAATTTAGACGTTCCTAAGAAATAACTATGTCATTGTTTTAACTCTTTGACGGAAGTCGTGTAACTTTGGCTTTAGACACCGTATTTTATTCATCACTGAAATGAAACAACCTGTTGCTGCTGCTTGTTCGTTAACAGACCTCTAGGCCAAGTTAATATTGTTAATTTTCCTTGAAAATTTTAGTCTTGTAGTCTACTTTTAAAAGAAAAAACGCGATGTTGGAGTTCAGTTTACATATAGAGGGGAAATAATCATTATGTACGATCTGTTGTGGGATAACCGTTACTTTTAAGAACAGGTGACATTAATTGGAGGTCTTTAGAATTTGCATTTAGATAAAATAGTACTGACTTTTTATACGTTGTGACTGTACTATTTATTTTTCTTTTTTTTTCAATATTTGTAACACTGTTTGATAGTAACAGTGTGGATAATTTACTGCACACTTTTATAGCAAAATAAAAAAAAATAATATGGGCTTGTACCAAGTCTTCTTAAATCTTTGAAAGCAACCTTTCTATTAGGCCTTTAAGCACTTTGATTAAAGGTTGGCGTAACTTTTTACGAAAAGGTAATCTTCAAAGATACTGGTAATTCTTTTCTGCTTGAATTTTTAAGCGCCCAATACGATTCACAGTTGATGGCTTTCTGAACCGAATTACGAATTCCTTTGGTACCTCAAGAACAATTAATCCAAATAGAGCTCACGTTCTACAACTTTACTGGTTGACATGCCTTTCATTTTGCCATATCCCGCAAAAAATGAGTGAGATGTCTCCCAATTATTGCCACCACATACCGAAGTTTTACATCGATGTGAACATCCATCACTACCTTAATTACCTGGCACGAAGGTAATAAAGCTGTCTGTGCGTCTTTATTATACTCTCCTTCTAACCAAGGCGCTTTGTATTTACTAACTATTTATTCAGAAGTCCTTGTGGATTGTGTATCACATTTTATTGACCATTTTGATAATTCATATTTGTAAACAAACACTACGTAAATGCATACATTATTAATGCTGATACTAAATAACCTGCTGCCATGATAGTCGATAGTGTGTAGAAGCGCAAAGTTATTGTTTTGTGTACCTACCTTTAACGTTCCAGGTGATAAAATTGCCGATGAAATGAGGTACAGACGTGGCAATCTTTGATGTGGTCTTTAAAAGAGACACAAAACATAGAAATTAAGTGTGCTGTGTACATGTGTTTAATTTTTCATTTAATCTATGCTGCTTTATTTGAATTTGTTTTTCCTATACTTTATATTATAAATGACCACGTTATTTTGCAACAACTAAGTCCATGTTAGCATCAGATTGGAGTTGGTCACTCTAAAGTTAAATAATTTTTTCCAAGGAATCATACTCGTGCTTTCCTACACTTTGTATTATAAGTGGCCACGTTATTTGTCAACAACTAAATCCATGTCTGCGTCAGCTCTAGAGTTGAACAATGTTTTCCCAGGAATCAAACTCGTGTTTCGTGTAGCGTTAGAAGACTGTTGCAATCTTTTGGAAACTTCGGGTGAACGTTAAAAAGTATCTAGTGAATATTTAAATTCCCGAATAACTACACACATCGTGACTCTATAACGTCAAAATGAAAAGGTCTTGTTGATCCAATATAAAGATACCGGTGTGGCAGAGCTGATAATCTGACGTAGGAAAGCAACAATTAATCTTTATGAAATTCGGTTGTTTCGAACGATGAACGTGATTATATTTGTATATAATCAAATTTACTTGCCAATAGTTGGCCTATGTTGGCAACCGACACTCTGTAACAAACTGCCTTTTGCCCGGTTCAGGTTAGTACGTCCTGTTCCTCTCTCTGTTTTAAGGTGTGCCTTCTTGCAAAATAATAAAGCATAAGACGTATATACCAATGAGACCCACATACTTTCTGAAATACCCTTTTCTTATTAATTACAGTTAGATAAAATCGTTGGAAGTGTCAGACGGCTGAGTGAAGTAAATGGAGATCCTGCACATGATGAACATCTGTTCATTGTTATCCACCAGGGTATGTATATGCCGTTTTATTATTAATTCAATTGATAAATAAAAATTGCCTTTTACTAGTTTTTACAATTTGGATAAAGTAAGAAAGAAATGTTAGCTAGCAACATTATTGCACGTCCATCTCGTCCATTGGTCGAAATTAATATTCCAAACAGAAGCCAGAATTAAGATATTCGCTCGGTTCGAGTTCTATAGACTAATGAAATTATACATTTGAAAGTAAAAGTTCCCAGACAGACAATCTTTTATTCTTTGATAATATCTCGATTAGGTAGGGTCCATTTAACGAGATAAAAAATGTCGAAATGGACATATGCAGAAACTAAATTCAGAGTAACTTCGGTATTTTGTTAAGTATTGCTTCAAGAACGGATCGTACATATAAGAGGAAATTATGTGGCCTTTTGTAAAGCTTATACTAAGCCCATTATTTCCAGGACATCATTTGTTACATGACTTTGTTAGTTCAACATTGTATGCTTACTTTGGGAAATTTATTGCTTGGCCAACGTTGCCAATGCAGTTTTTGAAGACCATTGTCTTAATGTTATTTATTTTTGCTCAGTCAATTTAATTTTCTTAAAATTGCTGGTTTAAAACAACGGTAGCAGAATAACGAAGAAACAAAGCACAAGATTGCTTAAATCAAAGTCCAGGAACAAGGCAAAAGCAAGAACACCAGAAGACAGAAGACCAAAAGAGACACAAAACACTCAGCAACACACAAACACTACAAATGCAACACTAAAAACTAAAGTACTAACAGTGTGAACTCTAAAAAAAAGAGTGATATCAGGTGATCCGGAAGGGTAAGCATGTCCAGCTCTGTATACAGCACCCGTCACACTGTCAGTGGGTCAATCAAGGTCAAGTCAGAATCGGTAATGTCAAATCCGAGATGACGTGAATCTAGCTGAAAATGCCCGTTTTCATTCGTAACACCGACATTTCATATTTATCTATTATGTCGTAATGACGGCAATATAACTTCTGAAGGGACAAAAGTAACAACGGCTGAACATATCCTTTACACAACAGTTTTTGTAACAGTGATTTGGCTCTTTCAACAAAGTAACTGTATGAACTACAAGCTCTACAGTAACGAATAAATCGTAAAATATATACTCCATATGCTGGAGATTTACAGTATCGTGCAGACATAACCTCTCGCCGAGTTAACTTGAACCAGTCATAAAAGCTCCTCTAAATTAACTTTGGACCGTTTTCAAGTTAAAGATCAGTAATAAAAACTACTATTAGTTAACTTTAGAACTGTTTTTGATCCCTGACTGCGCTGACCTGTCCTGGTCGTAGAGTCCTGACTGCTATCTGACCTCTCATAGAATCCTGAATGCTCTGACCTGTCAGCTGAGTCCATGGTGTTTTATCCTTTGGGTTCATATTATTAATGGTTGTTAGGCTTTCTCTGGGTAAATGTTGTGAATATTTAACAAATGGCTTTATGTTATTTATTGTTGTTGGGCCTAAGTTGTACTTTAATTTCAAATCTTTATTTTATTAAGTGCAGTTAGTCAAACGTTGTACCAACTTTTGTATTTTTTTCAGCTGGTTAGCTGTTTGGTTCTTTTTGTTGTTCTTTTGTTGAGCTAATATTGTTTTTAACAATTAGCTGTATATTAGTTATTGTAGCTGCGCCAACTTTTTGTTACCAACGCAAACCATTGACAAATGGTACAATATTGCAAACGTTGGCTCAATAAAAACAAAATAATGTTATCAATCTTGATATAAAAAATATGAGGTTGTAGTCAATATGTTGAAAAATGATTATGCAAAAATCCATATTTCGTAAGTTATTCCAAAAAGAATGTCGTTCAACCATTACGTGCAGATTTTGGTGCATGTTTAATTTTTAAGAAGGAATGTAAGGGGACTTAAAAATGCACTGGGTTCATTTCAGTCCACGGACTCTGTCATTTTTTGGTTCTGTCAACATTTATGCAAAATAAGGCATAAAATTTAAACTGAAAATTAAGGTGCGGCAACGTTCATTATATCTCCCAAATTACAAAAAGTCATGAAAGAAGCTATTGCATCAAATCGATTTCATTTGTTTTGATATGGTGCCTAATTACATAATAATAATATTTCTTAATTTCGCCTCACCTATGTGAGGTGGTCAAGTTTTCTCGATTTAGTCTTAAACAATATAAAGCAAATACGATTGTGTTATGTTTGCAATTACTGCAGTGTTGATGCATATTGTAAAGAGATTAAGGTGTTGAAAATCTTACCTTTCTATATCCCCATTTGATAAGTAATCGCGTGTCTTGTTTGTTTCAAAAGGTGAAAGGTTAGAAATCTGAAAAGGAGATAAATTATCTGACGTACTATAAGGTCTGATAGTTAATTTTCATGCGATTGGAGAACAAAACACTTTTCAGAAAAAAACACAAGATCAAAATCAAAATTTATAGTGTGTGGTATTTGATTACAGTCATAATAAATAGAAGTTTTCTTGGTACAGAAGACGGATTCATTGGCTTTCAGATTGGTTAAATGCTAACAAAACTATAAATATCTGCAAGTGATTTTTATCTGCACTGAAGAGACATAAGTTGTCGAAATGCGCATGTGCAGAAATTAAATTCACAGTAACTTTGGTATTTAGTTATTTGTAACAACTGGGTCGATGCCACTGCTGGTGGACTGTTAGTCCCCGAGGGTATTCACCAGCCCAGTAGTCAGTACTTCGGTGCTGACCCGAAAGCCGATTCTATTTGGAACCTTACAATATCTAAATTTTAGTACATTTTGTTGAAAACTAAGGAGTATCTTCCTCATGCAAAGCTCTGTCCTTAGATGGTTTTGGCTTTATATTTTTATCATATTGGTTATTTGTTCTCTATCAGTATTTAAACATCTTTGAGTTTATTGTCTTCCAAACGTTTAGATTTTATCTGCACTGAAGAGACATAAGTTGTCGAAATGCGCATATGCAGAATTTAAATTCACAGTAACTTCGGTATTTAGTTATTTGTTAAAATCAATATTTTGTGTTCTACTTCGAAATATAGAAATGCTCATTGATCGATTGTCATTAAATACAATGAGAATGGCCCACTGATTGATTGCAGTTAAACACGATACCAGAAGACTTAACCACATCACAATGCAAACCGATGCCTGTCGATAAGAAACACGCTTTTTCAGTACAAAAAACGCAACAAGGCCGTTTGATTTTTGTAAGGGATTTTTAAGGGCAAACCTCAAAATATAACCCACAAGTATCATATATTCTAAAATGATGCCATTCCTTTGCTTTGTAAACAATCCTATGTTATAAACCCAAAAGAACAAGTGCGTTATGTACAATACCAAATCATCTGTAAAATACACTTGCTAATTTTCTGTAAATTTTGTTGAAATCCTCATGCAAAGGTGTCCCTAGCTGATTTTGGCTTTCCATTTAGATCATGTTTGGTTATTTGTTCTCTATCAGGTTTTGAAAATTTTTGAGATGATGGTCTTCCAAATGATTAGATTTTATCTGCACTGAAGAGACATAAGTTTTCCAAATGGCCATATGCAGAAAGTAAATTTACAGTAACTTCGGTATTTATTGTTTGTTACAAATGGGTACATGCAACTGCTGGTGGACAGTTTATCCCAACGGGTTTCACCAGCCCAGTATTAAGTACTTCGATGCTGACCCGAAAGCCGATTTTATTTTTAAACTTTCACAAAATTTAGGAGTATCTCCCTCATACAAAGCTCTCTCCTTAGCTGTTTTTTGCTTTCAATTTGAATCATATTGGCTATTTGTTCTCTATCAGGTTTTAACATCTTTGAGTTAATGGTCTTCCAGATGTTAGATTTTATCTGCACTGAAGCGAAATCAGTTGAAATGGCCATATACAGAAACCAAATTTACAGTAACTTCGTGATTAGTCTTTTGTGATTTCATGTTTATGTCCGTATATTTAGTTCTTTCAGTTTCATTGTCACAATTGACTCAGTCCTGTTGCTAACTGAATTTTACTGTTGTTACGAATATTTTTTGATTTATCACATTGGCTATGGGGGATGGTTTCGGCCCAATAAAACTAGTTTAACCCCGCCGCAGCAGGTTTGCGCCTGTCCTTATATCCTAAATCAGGAAATTTATTTAGCTTTTGTGTGTCTTGTCTGTTTTCTACTTAGTTTACTTTATGTCAAAAAGAGTCTGGGATGGTGTTTATTTCGCTGAATTTGATTACTCTTTATTTAGGGGTCGACTCCGACCTGCCATTGGGTGTGGGGTTTCCTCGTCGTTTATTGAAGATCTTATGGTGGCTTTGAGTTGTTAATACTCCCCTTTGGGTAGTTGTCTCTTTGACACATTCTCCGTTTCCCTTCTTTTTTTTAATTGTATTTTGTTGATTGCATATGTCATAATATGTAATAATTGGTGCAAAATAAACTTTCTAAATAAATGAATCATCCAAATAGCCCATTAAATGATTTTACAACTGACAAGAAGATTGAGTACTAAAATCGAAATCGTTATTTCTTAGGAACGACTGTTCCATGCGCATCGTCTTCTTGTTGTAAAATCATACAATTCAAGGCAATTACAATCGTTGATAAATTTATAACTTGTTTAGCATTAAAAGCTTGGGATTCTGTACATTTTGTTAAATGTTATGCATTTAAATTGAATGAAAAAAATGTGAATATTCATATGTAGCAGCATCAATATTAAACTAATCCTTGTAAATATCTGAAGTTAGACCTAAGAAATTCAAAACTGGTGACAAATTACAAGCGACAAAGCTGTCTGTTTCTCCTGTGCATATCATATCCGGATTCGTTCCTGTATTAGTGTCTTAAATCTATAAAAAAAGGTCATACCTGAATAAGTTAGCTTCTTTATAATAAGGGTTTTGGAAAATGCATGATTATATCTGATATCTTTAAAGATTGTAATGTCGAGGTAAGATTCGATGTCAGCTACTAGTATTTATAGTAGAAATCTAGAAATCTTGAAATTGAGTAAAATGTAATGCTGAAAACCAATTAAAAGGAGAAGGTACGACAGGGCCACTTTTTGTGGCACATAGATTTTGAAAATTATGAAACAAAGTACTGTAAATCAATCAATTATGTTCCCTTAGCTGTTTACGCTTCATTTATCTATATTAATATACTTGAATTATCTCTCACATTTTCTTATAAGACCTTGAAAAAAGTGTGAAACCTTTAATCATAAAAAATTGCCTCATTTTGCATATTCTCATTAATACGAAAATTAATACGAAAAAGAAAGGAAATAGGTAATACATCGGCAAACGAATACCGAAGCAAGAACGACGAAAGGGGAAAGACTAAAATCATTAATCCAAAATCACGGCAATTCACAGCAACGCGAATTGAGACAGTATGACAAAGACATAACAAATAAACATAAATGAACAAGAACGCCATAAAACTAAAGCACTAGCAGTGTGAATCCCTTTAAAACTGAGGTATCATCAGGTGCTCCGGAAAGGTAACCATGATCTACTCAATGTAAATGTCAAGGATACAAAATCCCATTTCCAGGTTAAAACGACCCCAAAACAAAGCATCTAGGGGTCACCGTCCGGTCTTCAACACCTCAAATATATAGCAAGTATATTAGCAACAGTCTAATCTAAAATGTTCTTTTGACATAAAACGTCTTTTATTTCAGATATTTCTATGGTTCAATTTTTTTCGTCCATGTTCTTCTAATTGTTCTTCACTCGTGTATATTTTGAAATACTCCTTTGTAGAATATAGAATATATTCTTACATAATGTTTCTTCTTATTTCAGCATTCGAGATTTGGTTTCAGCAAATTCTGTTCGATATGGATTCTATCATTAAAATATTTGAGTCTAACCCGGTAAGTAGTGAAAAGGAAAGTGTAATCCACCGTTCCAGAAACTAAGGAATTGTGGGTACTGTGATTGTATTTGAAATTTTAGTGTACGAACAATCGATTTTCGACCAATGACGTTACGTTATTTACGTTCTTGACCAATCAACTTATTTTGGTGTACGCTCTACCCACAATGCTTTAGTTTCTGAAACGGCGAATTACCTGATCTACTGTATTTTTGTGTAGAAATTACTACATTATACAATTATCACCCTAGATAGTGTGTGACCCAGCGTTTTCTCTCCCGAGATAGTAAGGTAATCCGCGAGCTTGCCCGAGGGTGACCTTAATTTCAAGGGGAGAGAAAATGCTGGGTCACACACTACTTAGGGTGGTAACTGTTATATTAAATCGAATTTTCTTGTTTACCTGTTGACCTTCGTATGCGACCCAACGTTAACCGGCTGACCCAGAGAAATATCAAATGTCATATGACACGACTTGAACAAATCAGATATTTAATTGAGTATATATAATTATAAGGAATCTAACATCAATGGTAGTGTACAAATGTATGAAGAGAAATTCTGAGGCTACCAATATTAAGATTTTTAGCCTCGGACGAAGCTTTCTGTGTCCGGGATAATAAAAATGTAACCAGAGGGTGCCTGATACTTTCTTGCGTTGCACTTTTGCTGGTGTTTGATTTTATTTTCACTGTATTCTCTCCAACATATACAAAAATCAACACAGGAATATCTTCTCCATTTGTCAATTTACCCATGGAGTTACGCCCGTTTTAGCAACGTCATCTTATCAAGAAATTTGACCTTTTTACTCATTTGCATAACATTTTCACAATGGCTCGGATATTTTATACAGAATGTCAGTGTCCATGTATAAAAATACACTTTACGCTTTCCCGTTAATTAGAACTGAATGAAATGAATAAAATATCTAAAGAATTACGATTCCTCAAAGGAAATAATATTCGGATCGAACTTCGTAGTATTGCCATTGTTTTGACTTTCTGAAATTTTGAAATTAAAATGGCAAGTAATCTAAAGACATTTAAGAATATTTAATTGCTTATCTGAAATTAGTCAGTAATATATGCATACTTACATCAACGGAAATGATATGAAAGTTCCAACAAAATTTGAAAAATACATTTTATGATTAGGGTTTTATAAAACTGTCCTAATTCTGTCAACATTCACGCAGATTTTACATTTGTTATCGCGCTAACAACTTTCTTTGTGTAGGTCGAAAACGGTTAAGGAAAAAAATATCCGTAATGTGAAAGTTGGTTTACGTAATTCTTCATAATGATGTGGTACAATTTCCACATGCAGATTCATAAATTTTCATAAAAAGTAACCCTCATTTTGCCAAAGATAAAATCTTGAATGTATGCCTGAATGCGGCGTATTTCAAGTTCGGTTTTTCTTTTCAATTATTGACTTCAAATGATATAAAAATTATCTAGTAATAATAAGTAGACTAAATACACATTTTGTCAACAATGAAAAAAAGTTGCAGACTATGTAGTTGCTATGTGCAAAACACAATTTTACATTATATTTACGTCTAAACATATGTTTTTTTTTGTCTGACACCAGTGAAAGGCAAATAAATCTCACTTCGGAAAAAAAATAGACACTGTTGCGACTCAAAAGTTAAAAATAAAAATTCATTTCTGTCCATTTTGAATTAATCTGGGACTTAGATTTGTGAAAACTGAAAATTATGCAAGACGTGAGGTACATCTGAAAAATTAGTCATGAACCAGAAAAGTGTCCAAAGTCAGGAATATGTTGGTCATTGGCTTGTCCTTGTCTTCTTATAAAATTTTAGTTCCATGAAATTTGGGTTATTGGATGTAGTTTGTTTCCATTGATTTATTCCCTTTTTACCTTTTTGGGGCCTTTAAGGGCTTACTATATGGTGTGAGGTTCCTCACTGTGTTGAAGACCGTACGGAGACCCCTAGATGATTTGTTTTGGGTCGTTTTAACCTGGATATGGGATGGTGTCTCCTTGACATTTACCCCATTTCCTTTCTTTTTCATTTTTAAAACAATTTCCTGCCAGTGAAACGGGAAAGCAAAGAATATAAACTGAATTTTGAGAAAGGGACTCCAGGCCACAAGTAATGGATTGCTGATCAATTTAAATAGACATTGAAAAAAAAATGATTATATAGGTCTGAAGTCAAAGGACCAACTGTGATTTAGGATGTAATATTACCGAAACATCTTTCCACCGAGGAATAACAAAAACTACATATCTTAATGTTGCAGTTAAGACATCATTTCGATAAATTATATCCCATTAGTGCAGTTTGAATCAAAACATCAGAAAACCCATTCCAAAAGCAACATCATGGAAGTGTGAACAAAAAAGATTTTTATACTCGATAAGTTTAGTTCAAGACCGAAGCTTATAGCTTAGCAAGATTTTTTTTTTGTTGAATCAATTCTGTGCACGAACGTAACACTCCATAGCTGTTGGATAAAACTATTTTGCTGGTGATATACTCTATAAATAATATTTATTATGTTTCCGTATTCTCGAATTTTCAAAATTTTAACAATTGGTTAGTATTAAAATAATGGGCTACATAGCTAGACAGTTGAGCGAATCTAAAAACAGTATGCCGAGGGTGCTCGAATGAATGTATCATCATTTGAAATTTATAATTGGACAAATATTCACATTTTCTTGTATATTTCGTTGCAGGGAAGGGATGAGAAGCAGATGTTGACAATCACCAACAGACTGAACAGAATAATTTTGATCTGGAAGGTTGGATCACCTCATGTTAATAAAGAATATCATCAAAGTCATTTAAGTTCTCTTTCTCTTTTCTTCATTTTCATTACCTTCATCTGAATTTCTGTGATAATTATTGTCCATGAAAACAAAATGGCAAAATGTTTTTTTACGCGAATCGTTATACATTTAAGAGATGTATCTGAAACGTGAAAGATTCATAGTTTTGATAAATGAAAAGGAAATTATTGAATCTGAAAGGACTTATATATGGCTGATGAATATAAATTTGCCAGTGATTCATCCAAAACGGCTGATGTAACAATTCCTGTTTCTTAAATTCGAAAAAGTAAAATGTGTTATCTTCAGAAATTTCTTTCTATCTGTAGCTAATTTTGTTTCGCTGGATAAAATTTGGACAATATAAAATTTAACCTCTAATTGACTCTAGGTATAACTCGTATATATTTTCAGGTTAGAAAATCTTATCTCTTATGAAACTTACTAGGAAGATTATATTGTCAAGCATATAAAAACTCGATGCCCTCAGGAGTCTGTATCTTTTTGTGGCCAAGATTAAGCCAACTATGAACACATATACATATGTTTGAAACCAAAACATTAGTGCAGCAGAAAAAAAAATTCATGTTTAATAATCTTTTACCGCCCATTTCATAACACCTTAAAAATTGGGCAAATGTTCCCCTTAAAATCAAGATTAGACATATTATTGTTAACAAACATTACGGGACCCCATTCAGAAAACATTTTTGAAGGGTTCCCCTTAGAGGGCTACAATGTAGATTATACATGTCGCTTTAATCCAAACAAAGCATGTGGCTAAATATATTTTCCAAAAATTTCAATTTTTTGGTTTGTTTTCTATGGCAACAGAATGTTGGATTATCCATTACAACCCATTTCGGACAACCTTAAAAATATCGGCAAGGATTTCCCTTAAAGTCTATAGTAAATACATACGATACATATGGGTGACATAAAAACATGTTCGGAGAGGACACAAAATAATTAAAACAGTACATAGGGTTTATTTTTACGATGGAATGACGGTCGTTAGTCGCGTTACGCCGGTGGTCATTGAATTGTTAAGATATATTGTTTAAAGTTATTCTTGCGACGGCTTTTGTTCTCGATTTCGGTGTATAAGAGGACATGAAAATATCGGTTTATAATTCGCGTTTTACAGTTTAATTCTAAAAATCAAGAATTTTGATTTGTGTTTCGAGTACAATAAATACCCAAGTTCCATAATAAACCGAGTGCCATACACGGAATGAAGCCTCGGTATTTTTAAGGGTTAGAACTTTGATAAAAACAGTGAATATCTATAAAACGCAAGGTAATTTTTCTTTTCAGACAATAGAAAAAAGAAGGGAAACGGGGAATGTGTCAAAGAGACAACGACCCAAAGAGGAGTAATAAAAACTCAAAGTTTGTCTATCGGGCTGGTGAACACCCTCGTGGACCTCTGGTCCATCAGAAATGGCATCGGCCACATGGTTTCAAAATACAATGAATACTCAAGCTGCATAATAAACCAAACTGTCAACACTGTTATAATTTCAAAATATTTGCCCTCTGGCAACCATATATCTAATTTACACCTTAGCAATGCATGGATAAAAACAATCAAAATGGCTTACGCATATGTCAATTAAGCCCTGATTTAGAAAACATAATAATTTTCATCTTCTGCTTTCTTAATAATATACAGCCAAACCTGCCTTAGTGACCACCTGTATTAAGCGACCC
Source organism: Modiolus philippinarum (assembly GCA_002080025.1). Classification (NCBI taxonomy): domain Eukaryota; kingdom Metazoa; phylum Mollusca; class Bivalvia; order Mytilida; family Modiolidae; genus Modiolus; species Modiolus philippinarum. The sequence goes on from MJUU01031222.1 coordinate 22,378, forward strand.
CGTGTCTTATGTGACTAAGTTTTCTTAATCCCAGTTTAGTGATTTTCATATTGATTTAACCTGTATTCTAATATGGCGCTCTTCTTGCGCTTTGTGAACAAACATATGCCCTAAATAAGTATAATAAAAAATAAAATCATCAATAATGTATACTTTGCATGTTTCATTTACTAATATTTTGTTTAAAATAAACTTTTTAAATAAATGAATCACCCAAATAGCCGCATCGAATAATTACATAGAAATTTACAACTGACTTGAAGACATGGGACTGAAATCAAGAACGGGAATCGACCTCACCGTTACCTTCAATGAGTGTTCCTTGTGTTATGAAATCACATCCATTTAACAGATAATAGTTAGTCTTATAACAAACTTTTCAATTGTTGTCATTATTGAATTATAATTTTTGTTGGTTTATTCCAAGTATAACTTAAACAAACATAAAATGAATGCAACCGGCTCACGTACTGCACATCCGCTTCAGAATCGATTTTCAAATTCCCGTATTTGATGGTTTCATATAAGATTATATTATTTCATTAGCTTATTAGCAATTTGTATTAAATGAAATGAAGAATATGGATTTCCTACGTCAGTTTATGTGATATGCATGCAATTTTCCGACATTTTTTATTTCTAGTTTCAAACCCAATATTGTCCTCTAAGAGCCGCTTCGAATTTCAAAACGTTTGTTAGACATATAGAAATAGATTATTGAAATTGGGCTCTATATGAATTAGAACATGGGCAGACGTTATATTTGTCTTCATTTTATACCTCGCTATCGCTCGGTATAAAGTATTGACAAATATAAGGTCTTCCCATGTTCTAATTCGCATAGAAAAGCTTGCAATTAAGTGACCACCTGTTTTTTACCCTTTTTAGAGTTCACGTAAGACAGGCTTTGTAGTTAAAAGGGAAATTTTAACCGTCAAAGTTAATGATACAAGATAAACAAAATTAAATAGTAACCAAAATAGATATTAAATTAACACATAATTTCAGTCAAACATAACAAGACACTTAAATTTAGGGAAGTATATCATTCATCTATCACAAAGCTTATCTAAAGATGTGAATCTCATATAATAATTAAACTTATTTAAAAAAATAGAGGTTGTCGGAAACGACTGTCTATCCCCGCACTCCCTGTTTGTCACAGAAAACGGTTGTTTTACGTCCTGGGCATGATTTTGTCACAATAATTTTGAAATCAGACTATTGATATTCATAATTTTTACTAAACGAATTCGAGGATTAGGTAGTAAGGCAGATTTTAAAAAAAGGTGTTTGCTGTTTATTTCGCTGAACTTGATTACTCTTTATTTAGGGGCCGACTCCGACTTCCCGTTGGGTTTGGGGTTTCTTCACCGTTCATTGAAGATATTATGGTGGCTTTGAGTTGTTATTATCTCCTTTGGGTCGTTGTTTCTTTGACACATTCCCCATGTCCCTTCTTTTTTCTATTTGAGACTTTCAGGCAATTTACCAAACTTGCAATTAAATATTTTGGAAATAAAAAGATGAAAATGTTTGTGCTTATTAAAACAAATTCTTAAACTTTGGTTTCTATGTAGAATTCCAAAAAGTAAGTGGTCTTTGAGACTTGCAGGAACTTAACAAAAAATTGGAATTGAATATTTTTGAAATCTAATTGCTGAAAATGTTTGTCCTATCCCAATCGAAACAAATTCTAAAAGTATGGTTGCAATGTAGAAATCAAAAAAAAAAAAAAAAAAAAAAAAAAAAAAAATAGTGGTCTTTGAGACTTGTAGGAAATTTACCAAAATTGAAATTGATTATTTTTTAAATCCAATTGCTGAAAATGTTTGATTATTTTTTAAATCCAATTGCTGAAAATGTTTGTCCTAATCGAAATAAGATCTAAAAGTGTAGTTGCTATGTACAATTCCTAAAAAAGATGTGGTCTTTGAGACATGCAGGAAATTTTCTTAAATTGGAATTAAATATTTTTTAAATCAAATTGCTGAAATTGTCCTAATCGAAACAAATTCTAAAAGTATGGTTGCTATCTAGAATTAAAAAAATACAACCAAAAAAAAAAACAACAAAAAAACAAAAAGAAGAGAAAAAAAAAAGAAAATAATAAAATTAAAAAAAAAGAGGTATCGCATTTTAGAATTCTAATTATTCAAAATTTCGTTTTGTACCAACCTCTTGCCAAAATATAAGATTATATGCCCTTTTAAAACATATGAGTCTTTGCCATTTTCAAGAAATTTACCAAAGTTGGTATCGGATTAAAATTACGAAAATTTATTTCAAATCTACAGACCTTATTTAACAATTCTACATACAGATTTAATCCATAAATCCGAAAATGTAGGAGGAGTTTTCGTCACATGCCACATGTATCAAAATCCACATCTTGGAGCCTCTTGTTTGCACCAAGATAAAGATAAGCTAATTGCGCTTCTACAAACTATGTGCAGCAATTCTATAACAATATTAAATCCCTTAATACAAATATGAAGGAGTCTGTGTCACATGTCACATGTGTAAAAATCGTCAACTTGGGCCTCTTGTTTGCACCAAGACCAATAACAAAAACCAAAATGCTTATTGCGCATCTACAGACTTTATGCAACAATTCTAAAACAAAATTAAATTCTTAAATCATAAAATATAGGAGAAGTTTGAGTCTCAAGAAAAGTGTGACGGACGTATGGACGGACGGACAGTCAGTCCGGAGTATAAGAATATCTCCGAATTTTCTTCGAAAGTGCGGGGATAATAAAATAGAATCATTATTATCCTTCATTATCTGAAACATAACTACTTTAATAAACTGATGAACTTCTAATATCTTTTATTCTTTTTCTGAGCTCCAAAGAAGTATTATTAGAGAACCCCCCAAATATAAGTAATGTCTGATTGAAATAAACTCCTGTAAGATGTGTTCAGGAGTTTCAAATTGCTGATGAAAATGTAGCCCTTGACATACTAAACATTTTAATTTACTTTTAACTTTTATTTCCAAAAGTTTTGGAAACAATTTTAAACCAAATGTTAAAAAATCGAAAAATCATACTATACAAAGGCTATAAGTTCGATATGGGTAATCAGACAAACTTTGAGGAAATAATTCTAGAAATATCATGCGGGCGATATTTTCTGTGCATCATGTTAGGTACACAACATATTTAAAATTCAACTGTATAAATAGAGTTGGAAATGAACAAGTTGGCTATTTCGAATACTGGTTGCATTACCACACAACAATTATGTTTTATTTTGTGAGCTTTCATTCTCTGTGGATTTGATTACTTTTATCCAAGGGAATGGTAATGCTATGTATGAGGTCAGTCTAAAAGCAGATAGCCATTTCGACAAGTTATAGATGTCACTTCAGTGCAGATAAAGCCAAACATTTTGGAAAGCACAACGGAAAAGATACAAGAGAGCTTACATAACAAAATCCTAAAGATCCGGAGAGTAATACAAGTATAAGCTAAGGACAGAGCTTTGCACGAAAGAGACAGTCATTGAATTTAATAGATATTTCAACTTACCAAACAATCTTTTTTTGATATAAGAGATTAGAACTGATCTTTTATCAATGTTGTTTATATTTTTAAGCTGTTGATTGACCAATTTTACGTCATTGAGACCATGCCGCCATTGAACTTCTTGGAGTTCAGGTACTAGAAATTACTTGATTTTTTTTAATAAAATTATATTAATTTGAAAGAATTATTTTTACAAAAGGTATATTGAGAGAACTGAAACATTATACAATCAACCGGCAGCGTATAACACCGTATTAACCCACTAAAAATGTTACACTTGTTGCATTAATTATTGAATTGTTACACATTAATTTACCTCTGCATGACTAATTGTTAATGTTTTGTTTAGTATATTTCAAAGACCACTGTACAATCATACATCATTTATAAGGAGAATCTACATTTTTGCCTAAGTAAGCATAATCAAACTCTCCCTTCAAATTTACCTTTTGCCCTGGTAACATATTGAAAAATGTTAGCAAAGCTCACTAATATCATATCCCCCGCTCCCCCATTGAATTCTAGCGAAAAAAAAATCGAATCAAATTTTCAAATATAGCTGATGCATAACGGCAATATGTACTTATCTTTCTGTGAAAGTTTTAATGAATTTCATCCAGTGGTTAAGAGTTATCGCCACAAAGTAGGTACCCTATAGCGGACGGACGAACGAACAAACGAACGGACGGATGGATGGACGGACGGACGAACGGACAGACAGA
>MJUU01031222.1:28440-51865 GCA_002080025.1 Modiolus philippinarum
CGGTACCAAGTCGGGCTATCCCAAGTTCCTATCGTTATTTTTGTTTGTCTCTTGTCTGTTATGTGTCGGTACCAAGTCGGGCTATCCCAAGTTCCTATCGTTATTTTTGTTTGTCTCTTGTCTGTTATGTGTCGGTACCAAGTCGGGCTATCCCAAGTTCCTATCGTTATTTTTGTTTGTCCCTTATCTGTTATGTGTTTTTTCTAGTGCAGTTCTCCTTTGGATTGTGATTGTAACTGTAGGCCATTGTACGTGTTAACTGTTATCTTTTCTTTGAAATTAAAAGATTTTTACACATGTTGATGCGTCACTATCATTAGGAGTTTATCAAAGTATTATATTTTTTTGATATCTAAATTGGTTCCGTCGGTTTTATATACAACCGACTGGTTCTGATATAACCGAAATACGGTAAAATGTAGTCTGTACATCTTGACAGGAGACTGGGCGCATGCACTACCGTTTGAAATATAAAAGACTTCCTTTTCTCACTAAAAAGATAAGCCAGTTCCGATTTTCAGGGGTACAAGATTTTCTTGTCTTGTACCCACCTGTACAAGACAGAAAATTACCAAGCAACTTATTCTGACGTCATTGACGTCGCTAAGGAATGTCTGATGTCAAGTACGTCCTGGCGGTGAAGAAATTGTATTTTGTGGTTATAAATGTGAGAAAAATAATCAAACACCATTGAAAATGTAAGATTTAGAAATCTCAGACACCCTCGGGTACGATTTCAATAGTTCTCTGACTCGGCAAGCCTCGTCAGAGAAATATTGAAATCTTACCCTTGGGTGTCTGAGATTTCTCGATCTTGTACTTTCACCGGTGTTAGATTCTTATAATCTTGAACGTCCAGTATTGGAAATTGTTGACGCAATAATGTATCATTCACATTATTTTCTAGTTATGAGAAATTCCATAAACAAATACAGGGATATGGAGCAAATGTACATGGGACAAATTCCTTTACATACATGGTAAGATTAAGCAAATGGAACAACGTTTTTATCCATGCCCGATTTAAGAAAAGATACTAAAGTTTTGAATTTGTGTTAATAAAACAACAGATTGAAACTTTTTGTTGAAATAGTACAGTTGTTTTTGTATATTTTTAAAGTCAAAAATTCTTTAGTTATTGTTTTTAAATTGACAATTTCATAACTTATTCCAACGAAAATAAATTGACAGTACCGTGTTTTGTTTAGGTATCAATATTGAAGTAATTTATTTAGAGTTGTCGAAAAAAAATCTGTTTAGTTGGTGGAAGATTCTTGACCATTCTTAATTCGTATAAAATATACAATAGAACAACATACTATTATTTTTTGAGACCATTATAAACTTGATTTTCAACAGATGAAAAAAAAAGTTTTCTTTTTGTGTTACCAAAAAGACTATCTAATCTACACAAACTAAAATAGTGTCATCCTTCTGCTAAACATTTTAATAAGTGTCTTTTGATCATAATCGCAGATATAGTATCGATTTCAAAATTAAAAAAAATAATATTAACACAATAATGCCCGGGATATATCACATTTTTAAATGTACAAGGCGAAATAACTCTTCTCAAGTTCATGATAAGTTTTGTTCTTGAAAAAAAACAACGGCAGTAGAATACCGAAGGAACAAAGCAAAAGATTATACAAATCAAAGTCCAGAGACAAGGCAAAAGCAAGAACACCAAAAGACGGAAGACCAAAGACACCACATGCCCACAAAACACACAACCACTACATATACTACACAAAAAACTAAAGCACTAACAGTGTGAACTCTCTCCAAAAAAAAAAAAAAAAGTGACACCAGATGCTCCGGAAGGGTAAGCATGTCCTGCTCTGTATATACAGCACCCGACACACTGTCAGAGGGTCAATTCATTGTATAGTCAAAACCGGTTATGTCAAATCCGGGAAGACGTGAATCTAGCTGAAAATGTCAGTTTTCATTTGTGACACTGACATTTCATATCTATCTATGATGTCGTGGTGACGGCCGTAGAATTTCTGAAGGTTCGAAAGTAACAACGGCTGAACATAAATTAAAACAATTAAATCTCTTATACAATGGTTTTAAAATTTCAGATGTCATAAAATTTATGTTGCTATATATTTCGAGATTTAAATTCTAAAATTCTCACAGATTTAAAGGATCTGTAAAGTTTTGAACTTACTCAGATATCGTCGTTGAAGACAATCACGAAAGGATTATGTATGTAACAAAAGGATAACAGGAAACATCTACAATGACCTAAAGTTAAAGTTACATGCGACAATCTGCGAGGGAACTTATATGAAAAGAGACAAATAAGACAAGAGACAATCGTAAACAACGATAGGAACAGCCGGACTTGGAAGCGGCACTAGCAAATGTCAGCGGTAGGGTTCAACCGGTTTATGGATACCCAAACCTGCCCTTTTCTGTCCCGTGTCCGTATAGTATAATAACATACGAATAAATCCCATTACAGGTAGACTACTAACGACAATCTTATAAGGAGCGAAAATGACAATACGTAATTTTGAAAGATGGGTCAATTGGTGTTCGCCGCTAATCTGCGGGCAGATCAAGGAGCCTAGTCTGCTGGCGAAACACTGTCACACTACGGAAGAAAAATCAAAATCAAGGGTTTGGTCAAGAATCATCATAAATTTCAGTAGACATTGGCAGTACATTTGTATTAGTGAGAGGCCAGTGCGTGTGTAAAATTGTCGGGTCACTAGATCTCAAATTTAATTCAAAAAATGCAAGCAGAAAATCTTGTCGATATCCCCTATTACGTAAAGAATGTGAGTAACGTCCCAGCTTTCTGGATTTTTTACAAGTTTTTTTTACACATTTATTACTCATTAACAACGGCTCTGAATCTTCAACCAACTTAACAAATATTTGATTTCTTTCGACATATATAACACATAATTAAAGTTTAGTCTGGTGCATACTTTCTATGAAAATGGTGCAGATTTTTTTCTGTAGCCGACGGCATCATAAAGTGTAAGCTAAAACAAGTAGTGACTTAATCTTAATCGCTATTTATGTTTCATATATCACATTGTAATTTAATTAAAGTGCAATCGAATACCACTGCATTTCAAGGCACGCAAACACTTGTATTATTATTCATGACCGACCAGTTGCAAGTCCCTAACAGATTGCGCAGTTATGCAAATGTAACCTTAAGTTCTACTGATTGTAAAATAACCATATGTTTGCTTTACACAATAAAACGATATTGTTCTAAGGCAGTAAAACAGAATGGCATTATTTAAACACTAAGTGACCTTGAACGAGTGTGTTATAAACAGAATAAATCGCATTTGAATTGCAATGTATTCTAGATTTATGTTTGCTTCGGTATTCATGTGGAAATGTATTGAGACATCCTGAATTTGAAGATACCATCAAACCAAACGCCCAAATCGACGTGAATATAATTTCTGATGTTCATGGTCAGTTTTTAATTCTCAAAAACAAACATGTACGAAATAAAGGAACGTTAACTAAATCTTTTCATTCAAAAGTAAAAACTATAAAAAAACTTGTCAAGACATAAATCGATAATTTAAATGGCTTCTAGTCTTCAAAAGTTAAAACAAATGTTTTGTTATTTGGAAGATTTTTCAAGCATTTTGAACTGGCTTCTATTGAAGATTGATAAGTTAGAGTTTCACGTCAAGTGAGCAATATTTCAGTTATATCAGGACGAAAATAAGTTAATCAATGAAAACAATCTAAGTATAAGAAGAAAGAAATAAAGGTGGAAGGGACAACTGGGGCAACGAGTTTTGTTGGCCGCTGAAAAAGGAAACAAATGGGTAGGAACCGATGATTTAGCGTTTTATACGATACCAAGTGCGTCTGCTCTCCTTAGAGAAATATAGAAGGGGCTTATATATTGCATGAAGCTAGACGTTTCTCCATACAGTTTGGTTACAAAGGATCCATATTTAAGATAAGCATAATTTATTTGAAAATACAAAAATACCAAAGTCAACACGAAGTACTCATTGCCAAAAATATCGAAACAGGAAGCTAAATCCAGTACTAAGGACATTTACCCAGTGCAATACACGGAACAAAGCCGTAGTATTTTTAAGGGGTTAGAATTTTTGGCCAGCACCGAAGTACAGGACTACTGGTTTGGTGAATAGCCACGGGGACTATGAGTCCTACATGTATGAGTCCACAAGCAGTAGCACCGACACAGTGATAATAAATAACAAAATACCGAAGTTACTGTTTTACTTTCTGCATATGACCATTTCGACAACTTGTTTTTCTTTGTCTTATGTGTATTTACTCCATATCATTTCATTGTTATTTAAAACTCAGGTTTGTCTCTCCTGCAGTGTGGAGTCCGTAAAAAGTTCCCCGTGCGAAAGATGGAAGTTCCCTATATATTCCAGTTATAGTGTCCATGTTCTTTAGAGAATTTCTCATATGGATATACAAATGTACTATTATACTTTCAAATTTTGACATTTTATTTATTTTGTTGTAATTTAGAAATGCTATTCTGACAAGCTGTTTATTTTGCCCACATCTTACTATTTTAAAATGCCAAGTATTCTTGTGACTGACTTGATGAGTGCCCTGTGGTTGTTTATATGTTATTTGTTATGATTTTCTTCTGTTTGTCTTATTGTCGGACAACGAATGACAGCGATTAAAAGATAACTTTGCCAGTTATTTTTTATGTTTGCGATCCTACATCTATGACCAAAAGATACATGGATGTAGCGTTGCTCTACATCTCTCAATTAAGTACTCTCAAACTTGTGCTTGGGTCGTTTTGAATGAGGTATTAGCAAAGCTCATTGTCGAAGGCCTCATGCTGATTTCAGAATGAAGAACAACAATAAAAGCGTTGTTCTATGTATTTGCAGAAACTTTGTCTCATGTCTCATGTGCATTTACTCCATATCCTTTCATTGTGAATGATTTTTGTGAATATCACCCCTTTGTTCCTTCGGTATTCTACTGCCGTTGTTTCATTGTGAATGAATAATCCATCGATCGAAAGATGTATAAAAGCTGATAGAGAACAAATAATAAATAAAAAAAGAAAAAAAATGAAAGAAAAAATCAGCTTAGGACAGATAGAAAGAAAAAATCAGCTTAGGACAGATATATATTCCTTAGTTTTATACCAAATTTTCTTATTTAGATATTATATAATAAAATCGGTTTTCGGGCCAGCATCAAAATACTGGACTACATCTTTGGCGAAAGCCTCGAGGACTAACAGTCCACCAGCAGTGGCATCGACCCAGTGTATTAAATAACAAAATACCGAAGTTACTGAAAATTTACGTTATGTAATTGGCCATTTGGACAACTAATTTCTCTTCAGTGAAGATCAAATTAAAAAAAATTGGAAATCCAGAGATCGAAAGATGTGTAAAAGCTCCTAGAATACAAATAATCAAAAGGATCTAAATTGAAAGCCAAAATCGACTAAGGACAGAGCTATGCATAAAGGAGATCCTCATTTTTAAACATAAATTTCCGGACTACTGATTTGGTAAATACCAAACCAGAATTAGTATTACAAACATTATCAAATCAAATTATTTCCGAATATATTAGAATAAAATTTCCTTAAAACAGTAAAATAAGTACCGATTTACTGTAAATTTTGTTTCTTATTTTTTCTGCTAGGCAACTTTTATGTCTTCAGTGCAGATAAAATCAAAATATTTGGAAGGCCATCAACAAAAGCTGACAGAGAATAACCAACCAAATGGTTCTAAATAACAAAATACCGACGTAACTGTTAATTTATTTTCTGCATATGCGCATTTCGCATTTCTAAATGTAGAACTGAGATAAGCTGAGGACAGAGCATACTCATTAGTTAAAATAATTCGGTTTTCGTCCAGCAATAAAGTACTGACTACTGGGTTGGTGAATACTATCGGGGCTAACATTCCACTATCAAAGACATCTACCCAACAGTAATAAATATATTTACGGTAAATTTTTATTTCTGCGTATGAACTTTCGACAAATTACGTTTCTGAAGTGCAGATCCAATGAAAATATTTAGAGGACCATAAACAGAAAAATGAACAAAAGCTAAGGACATGTTATTGAATACCAGGTCGTCATAAAAGGCTGGAGATTAAAAAAAAACATCATAGACTAGAATGGTGGAAAAGTACGAACATGATGAATATTTTTTTTCACAGGTTTAACAAATTTATATATTTTCTTTTGAAAAGCAAATTAAGGAACAGTGTCTCAGGATTCTGACATTGTTTTTATCCTGACAGAAAATGGCTTACACAAAAACCTGTACACTTAAACTTCTATCTCTTAATGTCAATTTCAATAAAACGCAAAGTCAGACAAGTTTTGACAACTGGGCTGATGAATACCTACACACTTGAAATAAACCGTGATATAGCATGAAAGAGTCGCCCAAACCAATGCTTTACTGGAGGTAGTTCAAAATTTTCCAAGTCTGACTATTGGGCTGGAGAATATCCACGAACGTTAAATGAAAAGTGATATAATATGAAATAGTCGAACCATTCAATGCTTTACTGGAGGTAGTTCAAAATTTTTCATATACTCGGCAGAGGGACTTGCTCCGGGACTTAGGGAGGAAATATTTCTTTACTTTCAAATATAGGTCTCGGAGGAATAGTAAATAAATATTTTTTCAATGTACATGAGCATCCAGGAAACTAATAGAGGTTAACAAGACAAAAACATGAAAAAAAAAACCACTAAACTAACATCATAGAAAGGGATATAAGATCAGATGCTCCAGTAGCACAATCTGCTCCACGCATAGCCAATCTTTAATATGTTGGTGAAAAATGTGTTAGGTAACAGATTGGAGATATCATTTTTTTACCCTTACACAAAATCAATTTCAGATCATTTAAAAGTGCTATATCTGTACTTCTCAAAAAGTTATTAGTATTTTGAGTGGAAGTGCATGAAAGGTGGAATTATTGTCTGTTTTTGGAATGCCCATATGTCCACTGGCATGCAATGGTGTGTTTCCGTACTCCTGTCTGCTTGGACGTGTTTATCAGACTGATGACTTACGTTTGATACATTCACATTCTGTTAGTGACAAACCGTACAGGTTTATTTTGTACTTGTTCTTTGTTGTCTATGTCTCTAACTTCAACGATAAACTAAAGATTTAATGTCTGTTCATTTACTGAGTTCAAATTTCAGTGTAGATAAAAGTTTAGATTTTATCTATACTGAAGAGATATAAGTTGTCGAAATGCGCATATGCAGAATTTAAATTGACAGTAACTTCGGTATTTAGTTATTTCAACCGAGCAAGAACACTGTCCCAAAAGCTGGTTAGTCAGGGATTTGTTCAGCCAAGAAATTTTATGGCCGTCACTATAACATCATTGAAAGATATGACGTGTCAGTATCCAAAATGAAAGCGGACATTTTCAGCTGGATTCACGTCTTCCCGGATTTGACTACCGATTTTGACATTTTCCTAGATTGACTCACTTACAGTGTGACGGGTGCTGTAAACAGAGCAGGACATGCACACCCCTTCCGGAGCACGTGATATCACTCTCAGTTTAACTTGAGTTCACGATGTGAGTGCCTTGTTTTTGAATGTTGTGTATTCTATTTCTGTGCCATGTATCTGTCTAACGTCAATGTTTTCTGTGTTAAACGTAATTGTTTTCTGTTTCCTCGTTTTGGCCTTGTCTTTGGACTTCGATGTTTGTAAATTCCACTACTTTGTTACTTCGGTATTCTTCTGCCGTTTTTTCAACTGGATGTCATTTTCCAGTGACGACATCAAAAGCAAATTACCCAGCTTTGCAAATTCCAGCACCTCTTTTGTAAAACTCGGAAAGGAGGTGACAATTTGATTACAATTTGATTTTAGCTATAATTATTTTGAAATTGTTCACCTCTTAGAAAAAAAAATAATATGAATTTTGCATTGTTGGGGGAGGGGGTGAACATCGTTTTTTAACACAAAACGCAGATTTCTGTTGTAAAAAAATTCTACGAAGGGTTACAGTTTTAACAATCAAATCCTTGTCAATAAAATAAAAATACATTCACATTTACTTCTTTCTTAATATTTCTTTAATAGAACTATTTTCTTTCAAACAAACCATGATTCAAGTCTTGAAATAAAAGAGTTCTGTTGTGTCAAGAAATAAAAAGTTACCTGCAAGAATTTTCTAGGTTTGTATTTCATTTTCTTTGATTGCTTTTTAATTCTTAATGGTGTATAATATTTCTCTGAAAACTGCATTACAACTTCAAATCAATTATAAATCTCCCATTTTATATCCAGGTGCCACTTAGGATCAGCTTCAGGATTTCAAAGTCTTCAATTCAGATTGATTGAGAACAAATTCGGTTTGAAAGAGGTGAGTTCATTAAAATAATGAAAGGATATGGAGTAAATGCACATAAGACAAAGTCTCTACAAATATATGGTAGAACAAAACAATGATACAACACTTTTATTGTTGTTCTTCATCTTGAAGTCACCAAATAAGATGCATCTTCAAAAACACGTTGCTATTATTTCTTTAAAGAGTGGTTGACCCAGGGTATGGGGAGATAACTCCATCTTGCACTGATCTAAATAAAAAAAATAAATGCATAAATCATACGGCAAGCACTCCTTAACCCATCATTCTAGATTTCGTTTTGTCTTATTCTTTCCTTCTCAGAATTGTGGTCTTGGGGATAGTAATCTACCTGTATTGGGTTTTATTTGTATCTTTATTATACTATAGGGAAATGGGATAGAGAAAGGGGAGGTTTTGGGTACCTAAAAACCGATTTAACCATACGGCTAGCTATTGCTAGTGCCGGTATCATGTCCGACCATCCCGAATTCCTATTTTTGTCTACGTTTGTCTTTTGTCATTTTATTGATTTTCTTGTGCAGTGACAGGTGATTGTTATTTTCGGCTGTTATCTTTGCTATATTCCCGGCACCTGAATCGGTTTCAGGGGCTTTGGCTACAGAGCTGTCGGGCGCGTCCCAAGGTTGTGGATAGGGGCATGCCCTGTCTTTGCGGGGTAGTCAGGTCTTCATACGGAAAGCCTGACCGCGAACCATTGTAGCCAAATTGTAAGGACAAACGCCACGCTCCATGCAGTATAAGGACCTCTTCTATATTTCTCTTAAAAGAGCAGACGCATTGGGTGTCGTATAAAAGACTAAATTCCCTGGCACTACCCATTCCTCCCCTTTTCCAGTGGCAATCAAAAGTCGTTGCCCAGGTTGTCCTTTCCTCCTTTATTTCTTTCTACTTTTACTTACTTTTGTTTTTCAATTGATTAACTTGTTCTCGTCCTGATATAGCTGAAATATTGCTAATTGGACGTTAAACTCTAACTAATCAATCAATCAATCTTTGCTATATTAAATAAAGTGGACTTTTGTAATAGCCATGAGCAAAACTTCATAGTTGTAATATTTTTTCACAAAGCAAATACTATTATTTTCTGAGTAAAAGAACCACCTTACAGATAGTTTTTTTTCAATTTTTGCAATAATATATGAAAAAATAATAAAAGAAGTAAATTTTATGCAAGGAAGTTAATTCTTTATTGATTATTCACAAAGGGATGTAAAGTAAAACATAAAATTCAGCAACTTCTTGCATTTACACACTTTACTCTGAATAAGAAAAATGTGAAACATTTGTCTAAAATTTCAATATTCCTTATATATAAAAATTGTATCTCTTTATTTAAAGGACTCTGTTTTCCCACTTATTGTTGAAAATTGTGTCAGAATTTAGTAAAATGTTTATCCAACACTGTTCGTAATACCAATACTGTTTTAGTTCGAACTAAATGTACTAAAATTGTTTCCTTAATGAATGAAATAGGGTATCTTTAGGGTCTCTATAAAGACAGAAATTGTCGAAAAATGCTCCAAGATAACAGAAAACACCTTCAAGTCCCAATTCACAAGGGAACTGCACAAGAAAAAAACCAAACAAAATACAAACGTAAACAAAGATAGGAAATCGGGGTAGCCGGGCTTGGTATCAATAGTAGCAAAAACCATTAGGTATTAAACCGTTTTCCTATAGCATAATAAACATACGAATATAACCCTATACAGGGGGACTATTAATTACCAGACAAGTATCTTGGAAAAAAGAAAAGAAGACAAAATTAAATTTGAAATGATTGGTCAGGGAGTGTTCGCCGCTAATCTGCCGGCTAGCTCAGGGATTATATTCTACATGTAAAATACTGTTCACCGCAGAGGGTAAATCAAACTCAAAGTTTGTTAAATAATCTTCATGTATTTCAGTAGACAGTATCAGTTAGAGGCCACTATATGTGTAAAATCTTCTAGTAATTGGACACTTTAGCCAATTTTACGGTTTCATTCAGAATATCATTTCGGTATTAAAAAAAAACGAGTGGTGGTTTTTTCTTTGCTTTCCCATTTCTATCCACATAAATGCTGATTGCTATTTTTCTATCCGTTGTTGTTGTATAAAATCTATCATTTTCTCCTTATATCAAACTATGTTATAAAACTCCAGATTCAGCATTGATATGCTCTACAAAAATGATGTCAAATGAGATTATATGCTTTACTGATTATTAGTTAAATCGGCTCAACAATATTATAAAGAAAGCATTTTACGAAGGGATATGGAGTAAATGAACATGAGACCATAACACATATGTTAACTCCAACTGCAATAATTTTAATGAGCTGTGTGGCCATTTCGGTAATTGATTCCTCATCAGCAGCACTAGAACCCAAACAAAGAAAATCCATAATTTCAGAAATGTTTTAAATGCATAAAACCAAACGAAATCCGATTAATCAGTAATATCAAATATAGCTAAGGACAAAACTACAATGGAGGGAGTTAATCCTTCGGTTTTTGAATTTACATAAATTTAGATAACAGTAATTGAACAAAGTGTACACATGAGATATTATCTCATGCANGGGAATTGTTTTACCAACTCCACACTGCAATAAATGACAAACTCCTGTATGAAATATTTTACGAAAGGATATGGAGTAAATGAACATGAGACCATAACACATATGATAACACCAACTGCAATAAACTTTAATGATCTGAATGGCCATTTCGGAAATTTATTCCTCATCAGCAGCACTAAAACCAAACAAAAGAAAAATTTTACTAATTTCCACCTATTTTTCACTTTTCCTTACTGATGTGGAGATATTGTGTTCTTCTCATTTGTGAAATGAAATTTCCCGCCAAATCTATTTGGAATTCAATCTTGATTGTTTTACAGTAGGTCATTAGAAAAGCAGTTTCTACAATGTCTTAGGTTGTGTGCTTTGTAGTTACAATTATACCAATTTGTCAGTTTATGGCAATATCTATCTAAGTTGTCAAGACAAACAAAATTGACTCAAATGGAACTTCGACGTAGCATATCGTACAAAATGGTATTTTCATGGGTTTGAAATTTGGAGAGTTTTCAGTTCACGAGATCTAAAAATAAGTCAGAAAACTTGATAATACATTTTGTATTTCGATGTTGAGGAAGATGGCTTCGAACTGCAGAACTATTGATTAAGTAGATCTTACTTTATTGAGTTAAACAATAACTCATATGTCAAGTATTCAACAGACAAAAACTGAGCAGTACTTGCACAGTTCTGACTACAGCAAGCAAAATGTAAAGAAAAATGTCCGAGTTCCAGTAGGAAACCATAAAAAAGCGATAAAATGCCAGTTATTGTTAGATAGATTTAAATCAGGTGGAAATGGGATGAAGGCTGCTTAACAGAATGCATTTGTTCGGTCTAAACGAACAACTAAAAAGTTGTTGGGAAATATATCAATAACAAACCAATCTTATACAACTTTTATATAACGAACGATTTGTTTGGTCAAATGCTGACCGTCACTTACACTATCTACACGCCTCAGACATAGCAGTTCTCTGTCAGTGTGGTGCCTTGTCCTGAATACACAAGACAAAACTACAACGTGAAATCGGGTGATTGCATACGAATACGCAATAAAAGTACAGAATTTTAATGTCAAAGGTCGCCAATCTTGATCTGACGGTAAGAAATATACGTTTATAGGATTTGACACGCATCGTCAGTAAACCTTCAATTGTGACTGTCAAATCCACGAAATGTACTTCAGATTCGTAATTAGAAATTTTGATTTTCAGACCGTGTGATTGCAAAAAGTAGCTATAAGGGTTTGCAGAAAATCTGATATGTTTTTTTCCCCATTTCCTCCTTAATCACATATGAAAAACTATTTTTGCACGATTACCTCTCAAGCTGCCTCACAAATTGCAAATGGAACTGATAAAAAACCGCTAGGATTTCGTTTTTTATTTTTAGGAAAACAGGAGGTCGTATGGAAAAGACAAATGTGTTGATCTGCTGAGCTCCGAAAAATCGAGGGACCAATTTCGTGAGGCAACCAAGGAAAAAACGTTGTTTGATGTTGTTGAGGCGAGTAAAAAAGATCACTTTTCATGTTAGAATTATATGAAATCAGTTACATTTTTTCTGGATTTCTTCGGCTGTAAATTTGATAGGTACAGTTGTTGAGCATTTTACCCTTCCTTGTAAATCAAGTAAAAAAAAAAAAAAATTAGTGTCTCATTGTAAATTGTATTCATGACATGTAAGGGTAAATTCAATGTAATTACTAAATCTAGAGCGAGGATGTTGCACAGAAGAGCAGAAATGTTATTTTGCACACGCATTTTTCAATTCTTAAAAAGTGTGGATCGTATTGCAAGGCAATACAGAAGTCCCCTACCGGTGGAATAATTCTTTGTTATACCAATAAAAATAGTTAAAGAAAAAAAGTTTTCCGAGCCCAAGGCTCATATTCCATCAAAAATCAATGGACCCAACCCATACTCAAACTTGATCTGTAACTCATAGTGGTAGACTCACATAGCAAATATTAGCTTCATATCTGGAACGGTTTAGAAAAAAGTCCAGAAAACCTATATTTTACCAAAATGTTCTAAGTCAAATGCCCATAACTCCGTCAAGTATCAATGGAATGGAACCAAACTCGAACTAGATCTGTAACTCATAGTGGTAGACTCACATAGCAAATATTAGCTTATATGCTTAACGGTTAAGAAAAAACGTCCGGAAAGCCTATATTTTACCAAAATTTTCGAGTCAAATGCCCATAACACCGTCAAATATCAATAGAATGGAATCAAAATGTAACTCATAGTGGTAGACAAACATAGTAAATATTAGCTTCATATCTGGAACGGTTTAGAAAAAAATTTGGAAAACCTATATTTTACCAAAATGTTCTAAGTCCATGGCCCATTACTCCGTCAAATATCAATGGAATGGAACCAAACTCGAAGTAAAACTGTAACTCATAGTGGTAGATTCACATAGCAAGTATTAGTTTATATCCTTAACGGTTAAGAAAAAAAGTCCGGAAAACCTATATTTTATAAAATTATCGAAGTCAAAGGCCCATAACTCCATCAAATATCAATACAATGGAATCAAACTCGAACTTGATCTGTAACTCATAGTGGTAGACTCACATAGCAAATATTAGCTTCATATCTGGAACAGTTTAGAAAAAAACGTCCGGAAAAATTATATTTTTACAAAACATTTCGAAGTCAAAGGCCCATAACTCCGCCCAAAATCAATAAACTAGAATCAAACTCGAACTTGATCTGTAACTCATACATTTCGTAGTGGTAGACTCACATAGCAAATATTAGCTTCATACCTGGAACAGTTTAGAAAAAAAAAAATCCGGAAAACCTATATTTTACCAAAATTTTCTAAGTCAAAGGCCCATAACTCCTTTCAAAATCAATGGACCGGAACGAAACTCGAAGTCGATCTGTAACCAATAGTTGTAGACTCACTTTGCAAATATTAGCTTCATATTTGGAATGGTTTAGAAAATAAAATAAAACTCGAACTTGATCTGTAACTCATGGTTGTAGACTTACATACCAAATATTAGATGAATATCTTTTATAGTATAGGAAAAAAGTTTGAAAAAACTGAGTGTGACAGACTGACGGAGGGACTGACGGACAGACGGACTTGCGGAGTGGAAACCTAAAGTCCCCGTCGCCTTAGCCGGTAGGGGACTAATAATTCAGTAAACAAATATGGAATAAACATCAGGTGATATGAATCTTTTCATCCAAAAAGACAGGCACAAACCATAGTCCCCTTTAACCGCAATCATGGCCAAAACGAGGATTTTAGTTTAATGAAATGCTCCGTTTCATTTGATCAATACAAATTACTTATCGGCCTGTTATGTCAGCCTTGTGATATAAATTTCTTAGTACTATAACCGTAAAGACTTATTTGAATTATAACAACATTTCAATGGCATTGCAACTCGTCTGGGACACGTGGTATTTTGTAACTCAAACGGTCTGTTTTCATTCTTCCTTATTTTTCTAAAACTTGATTGTGTTATTTCATTTATGTATTTTTAACAGACAATGAAAAAAAGAACAGAAAGAACAACAACAACAACGACATCAGCAGAAAAAAAATAGCAAATTAAAACACAATAATAGTGACTCAATCATAAAAACTGTCATTATTTCTTACAAGTTAATAGTTTATTTTCAAAAACTTGATTATGGGGAAAAAATAAAAGAACAAAGAAATAAAATAAAATAAAATAATAACGAGTTTTATACCTTTTACTTTTATTTGGTTTTTTCTTCAATTAGTTATTTATGAAATTTTAATCTTTTAATAAAGGGTACAAAATTCAAGTTTGAAACAAAACTTTTTCAATACAATTTCGGATCTGCAAAAAAGGAGGAAAATTACAAAACTTGAAAGCCCAGAAAAAACGATATGATCTTTTATAACTATCACATATGAAAAAATCACATAACAGTGAAATACACTTTTTCAAATTAACACACTTAGTTTTGAATTTGAATGTTTCTGCAAAAAGTATTGCAATCGAGGTAATGCGGTGGTGTTGAGTTTACAGTCGTCATTCTCCCTATCTATGGGATTTTATATACATGTTTATTTTATTTTAATTCAAGGCATGGTTAGAAAGCATTGCTGATATTGACGCCGAGTTTTGGAGAAAATATAAGAAAGCCGCCGAAAAGAAGGTAAATACTGAGTCAATTTATTATTGTAAAAGATTAATATGAACTAATAATCCTCTAAAAACAGTAGGCTATATTACAATTTGAAATCATACACCCTGAATTATCATATCTTACAGGTATCTTGCTACTAGATTTATATTTTTATTATATCCTCGACTCTACCTAATGTTGAAATTATACATCAAGGAGCAACAACAAATTGCGAAGCGTAAACGCTTTATGGCGAAAATGTGGGAATACAATTGCTTGAAAGTTATAAAGTCGGATTAAATACGGTTGTCATATTGTTTTGTTTTCGGACGTCCAGAGGTACTAGTCAATGATGTTGATTGGAATCTTTAATTTTGAATTCGTTTGGGTATATAAGGTGAATGTAATCCGTAAAATGAGGAATTTTCAATAAAATAACATCATCTTTATGAAGGAAAACCGAATTAAAAAAAAACTTGTTTACTTTATTTGGTGCATTTGTTTTTTTTTCTGAACTAGCCCCTATATGAAAATTGCTTCATGCCAATAAAGGAATAAATCTGCTAATAGCGGTTGAAATGCGATAGCTTCAGCATAATTTGCCAAATGAGAACGTGATCTTGTTATCTTCTATTAATAAGTAAATACCGAAGTTTTTGAAATTAAGTTTCTGCAGATGTTTATTTCGACAACTTATGTGTCTTTCGTGCAGATCAAGTCAAAACATTTGAAAGATTAAAATGAAAAAAATTTAAATGCTAATAGCAAATTCAAAATAGATCTAAATGGAAATCCTAAATCAGCAAAGGACAGGTATTTGCACTGGGGAAATACACCTTAGTTTGAAGCAAAATTGACGAAAATTTAGATATTGGAAGTTTCTTATCGAATCGGGCTTCGTTCAGCACCGAAGTACTAATTTCTGGGTTTGTGAATATTCTCTGTGACTAATATTCCATCAACAGAGGCACTTAACCAGTAGTATCAAATAAACATGAAACGAAGATATTGTAAATAAAACATCGATGATTTTGCACATGCGTTGTTTATATAAGTGGAAGCAAGCAGTGCGTATCCATATGCTGTGAAAAATTATAGTTGTTTTAGAAAAAAAAATAAATATAAAATCTGGTGGCATTAATTTTGTAGTCATCGCTTCCCTTGTTCCTCCGGTATTCTATTGCCGTTGTTTCATGTGATATCAACAAAATGTTATAATTTTTCAAAAGGTTAAAAGTCATCATCTTATCATTAATTATATATACATATACGCAGTGCAGCTCATGCATATCTGAAACAAAGATTTAAAAACGAACGTGACTGAGAGAAACCAATTAAAAACAGACACAATCCCAATTTTAACACCAGGCGGCAAAACATAAAAATTGTTATGAATGATTACATGATACCCCGACATGTTTGTTTTGTTTTATTATATGTATTTCTTTGCTAATCTGACGTGTTCTTCCAGAACCGCGTAGCCTTCCAAACTTCAAATCAAACTTTATCCAAGTTGTGTGGTCATACGTATCTGCTTTCGTTTAAAAAGTAATTTGACCAAAACCTGACGGACAGAGGGCCACAACTGAAAGTGTCACATAAAAACCAAATCATATACATATACCAAATACGTATTGAAGAAAATTAATAATAAAACAACTAAAAAATAATAATCATACTATTTAGATCTGGTAATGGAATCTTATCATGCTGATACATTCTTTTAAAGGACATGAGTGATGTGACAGACAAGGAGAAGTATGACGGTAACTATGTGTATATAGAATATAAATAATGATCTTATCTGAAATCAAAATTTTATTTATTCCGTTCTAATGTTGGATTTCTAGACATTTGAAATGCATTACAGAAAAAGGAAGAAAAACGTGTGTGTGTGTATGTGTGTGTGTGTGTGTGTGTGTGTATAATAATAAGTGCATTCTGACGACAGAGTGCTCTTTCTTAATTATTCATGAAAAATTGTTTGTCATACAATTTGAAGATGTCTTTAAAAAAAAGCAAAATCATCATTCAGCGATAAACATGATAGAGGATATCACGAAATATTATCTTTTACATCGATGGATTCATGCATTTTTTACATACTTTATAGTTCGAAAATTGGCAATATTAACATGATATTAAAATTTTTACACTTAATGCATATGAGAAGTGTTTATTATTTATCTCAGGATAAAGTTTATTGCGAAGTTTCTTACAATGTATTATTATTTTTTCATATATTTTGAAAGAAGACATGCTAAAACTTCCACTAAATCGAAGCACGATCTTTTAAGTGAGACTCCAAAAAAATTATTACTGTAGAAACTGTAGATGTCTTTAAATTCATTATCAATTTTATTTGTTGATGGGGTTTGACATTGATTTTATTGCACTGATAATGAATTCACCAGAAAAGCATAAATATGTTTCTACCTTAATAATAACCCTCTCTAGGCGACAGTGTGTATTAAACTAGCTAGAAATTTGAAGTAATATATCTTAGTAGAAACATTTCTAAAACATTTAAGTAATTTGTTGTCGTGTGACCATTATTACGTTTTCAATCTATATCAAATGCATATTTCAATTCATCGCTGGTGTTGCTGTTCATTATGTATCCAATTAGATACCCATGTAAAAGGAAAAAGACGACTTAGTCACAAAGCCTTTCAAGGAGCTCTAAGGATTGCAATGATGCGTGACGAACCAGGATATTGCCTGCCATTCCAAGTGATGACATTATTGACCGATGTTGACGCTTTGATTATGAAATGGAGGTGTAAGTTTATTTTATTTTCATATATTGGAAGAAGTTCGGAAATATTACTCCATTTTTAATTTGGTTTTATGTTATATAAATTGCTTATCTTTTCAAGAATACAGATTTTTTTCTATGGACAATTGTATCAAACTACAAGAATAGATATATTTCGCAAGTATGAGACCATATTACACCATGAAATATTTTTGATGAAATATGTTGCAAAGAAATTGAGAAAAATATTTTATTATTTCCAAAAATGTTCTAAAAACAGTCAACGACTCCAATTTGCTTTCAGCTTTAGAAAGCATTATGACAAGGTGAACTCTTGAAAGGATGTATTTTAAACTGTGATGTTTTCAAACATAGTTTGGTGTGCAGAAAATAAGGAAATATATATGTTTATTATATATTTTTTATATAACAAACAATGGACGAAAGTGAACAGTACACAATTAATTCAGTTGATATTTCGACAACTATCCGTGTCTTTATCAAAACAAAATAAAAATAAAATCAAACAAAAACTATGTACAAAAGTAAATCTAAACAATATATTCAGAACTACATTCTGGACGCTGGTTAACACAAATCAGCGTTGATCAGTGTCAATCAGCGTCCATAATGTATTTCTGAATATATTGTTTAGATTTACTTATGTACATAGTTTTTGTTTGATTTTTTTTCACTTTAGATATTTTAACAACAAGCATTGTGGTCCTCTTTTTTTCGATAGATTTCGTAGTATCAATAGTGAACAATTTTATATTAGAAAAAGATTAAAAAGTGTGGTTTCTTATGGTGTTGATATATAAACAAATTTCAGACAATCATGTCCTGATGGTACACAGAATGATTGGAGGCAAGGCTGGAACAGGAGGGTCATCAGGATACTACTACTTGAAGTCAACCATAAGGTAAGTTCTACCTCCTACTGTTAGAAGTAATTAATTATCCCCTATAATGTATATAATTTGAGTTACTAACACAACACTTACACAACACTCTATATAAACTTTGCCGGGAGACATGCTTTTATCCACACTTATTATGTTGCAAATATGTGAGTGAGGGGGATATCTATTTCTATGCAAACTTGAATCATCAAATGAGTTATATCAGTTGTCCCTAAACTGAATATCCCTTGATCTTAATTTCCTGTCGGAAAGTCGAAGGCTTTTTGTTGTACTCCTGTATGTAAAAAAATAGATAACAGGAAACACCTACAGTGGCTATAAATTATAAATACATGCCACAATCTGCAAGGGAACTACAATGGAAAAACACGAATAAGACAAAAGACAAACGTAGACAACGATAGGAACTCGGGACAGCCGGACTAGGTACCGGCACTAGCAAAACCTAGCGGTAGGGTTAAACCGGTTAATGGGTACCAAAACCTTTCCTTTATCTGCCCTGTTTCCCTATACTATAAAAAAACGTTCGAATAAAAACCCAATACATGTAGACTACTAACTCCATGACCACAATCTCGAAAGGAAAGAAAAAGACAAAACGTAATTTTGAAATATGGGTCAAGGGGTGCTAACTGCTAAACTGCCGGCTAGCTCTAGGAGCCTACTCTGCTGGTAAAACAATGTCGTACTACGGTAGAAAACTTCCAGAAGTATGTATGTCCATCCGTCAGTTTGGGTATCCATCAGTCAGCAGATACAAAACCTGGCTTTAAAATGTCTCAGTAATATTAATCCGCCATTTTTGTCTAATACCTGTTTATTTAGGCTTCAATCGTTACGAAAATTAACATAATAATAATTTAAAACGGAAAGAAAGTTCAACAGTATTTAATTTTTTTTATTCCTTATCACTTTTACAACATTTTCGTTACAAAAAGGTGAACTAAAACACATGTGCTTTAAATCGGTGGCTGGATTTACAGAACACAGAAATTATTCAAGGGAGATAATTTGATAAAAGAATTTAATATAGATATCACTAGAGAAATTAACATTTCGCAATTAATCTCTCTTATTTCAACGGTGACCCCTAAATTTCATTTTTTATATTTTAACTATATAATGTTTTCAAAACACATGAAAGTATGAGCGAAATCTATCATAGATTCTTAATGCTATCATCTCATATAATCATTTTTCCTACCATTTCTTTGTAAAATCATCAAATTTTCAATTGCATTTTTTGGGCTTAATTGCACGATGACCCCCAAATTTTATTATATATTTTTAACAATAATGAAATTATATATTTACACAGAAAATTTCACGAAATTCAATAATAGGAAAATATTACCATGCAGACACCTTAAAGGCCATGCTAAGCGTTTATTATTATGCAGAAACAACACTCTATATAAACTTTGCCGGGAGACATGCTTTTATCCACACTTATTATGTTGTAAATATGTGATGAGGGGGTTCTCTTTTTCTATGCAAACTTAAATTGAATTTCTTTCTTTCAGTGAATACTGCATCATTTGTAATTATTTGTGCATGTAGGTTTTTCTTTTCCGCTTGGCAGTATTGTCATAAAATTAGCATATGGGGATGTAAATATTAAAAACAGGTTAAAGCCTTGGTGAATAAAAATCTAGATATCCTTAAAGACCAAGACCTCAAAATATAAAATAAATTACCTTTAAGACAATATTCTCAAATGTATATACATTAATAATTTACGATGCTAAAATGCGTAAATCGATAGACCCTGTGTTGTACAAAAAACAACAGTCGACAAAGTAAAACTCACTTGCAAAAGAATTTATATACAAATTGTTAATCGATTTTGGACCAAGCTCCGAAGCACTAGACGACTACGTTAGTGATGCCCTCTTGTGGATTTACAGTAAAAAAATAGAGATATCGATAAGGTAAATGAAATGACAGAATACTAAAATTGTACTGATTTTAAGTTGTTCTATTTGCCTGTCCAACAACTTATTTCTCTTTATAAATATCAAATTAAAATTAGACAGATATATTTTTTAAGCATATTTCGATGAGGGTCATGCAGAAAATTCTATTTAACAAGAATCTTGTTGCCATCTCCAGCGAGACTGAGTGCACAAGTGATGGATTATGACGCTTTTGACATGTAACCAACAGTCTGTTCAGCTGTCCCAGAGTACATTCAGCAGAAAGCAACTAATACTGTCAATATAACGCTACCATCTTTAACAATCTAGTAATGTTTAATAATTTACAAATACTTTATCCTGACTGCAGTCGGAAAAACCGTTTATCGGCACCTTATTGCCTTAGTAAATGACATGCACATTTGGTTTTGGAAAAAAACATCGTTAATGCCAAATATAGTCTATATGATGACATGAATTATTTCATATTGCATGATTAAATTTCCGGTTTCATTTAAAATCGAGACAAAAATTAACCACTTATTATTTATTATATAATGGAACTATAATTTCCTTAGAGTAATATTACAATTCATAATCTGATGCTGATTTTTAAAAATGATTAATGTAATAAACATTGTAAATGTGCACAACTATATTAGAATGGAGATAACTGTGATGTTTTTGAAGAATTGTAGGAATCAATTGTGGATTTGGTAGTCGCAAATATCCGTTTACTAGCAATTACAAGCTGACGCGCCGCTAGTAAACTAAATTTGCGACCATTAAATCTCCAATTGATACCTCCATTTCATATACAATACAGTTATCTCCTAATAGCCTCTAGTTCCATTTTAAACAGGGAATATAATTCAAGGCGCATTTGTACTGTTATGCATGTAAAATTACTGTATACGAACATATTGTTTAAAATCTGCCACTTGATTTAGATTTAATAAGATTTAATGTAAATCTACGAAAACTTAAAGTATGTTTTTGCTATGACTACGTCGGACGATTGTGCATAGATATCTAGCGTATAAAATGCAAGCAGAAAACAGTCTATTTTCGTATTAAATAGAAAGTATTAGAAAACACTGCTTTTATTGGTAATGTTTTCTTGTTTTTCAGTGACGAATACAGAGTGTTTATAGATTTCTTCAATCTGGCAACTTACTTGATTCCTCGGAAAGAGTTACAAAAGGAAGAATGAAAATGACGGCGTCACTAACTTTTGTTACTCGTGCTTACGACTCACTTTATGAAGTGGAGAAATGATTTGACAATTACTTTAGACGTTTTTATTTATCTTATATCATTAGTGATCTATTAATATTTTAAACAAATCATATATATTTATTAGACGTTTCCATAATGGGTGTGAACAATATTTGATATATTTGCTTGATTTTATTTTTGATATAGGGTCTGTAAGTTTCGTTCAATTTTGGAATTTCCGGGTCATACTTTGTACCCGGAAGTTGCATTTTTAGCAAAAACATATGACATTTCAGGCAAAATATTTGAACGTCATAATCCTGCAACGTCATATTTTGGCGGGAAAAGTTTGAAATTGCAGTTTTATCGTGATTTCTCGGTGTCACATGACGAGACTTACATACCTTATTCTAGGTCATCAATACTTTATATTTTATTTGTTGTTTTTTGAGTGTATATTGTTTGGTAAATTGTTGTTTTGACTTGTCGAGGCAAGTAATTACATGATTTCCTTAGATAGAATTTCGGAATGTGGTAACTGAAAAATACAAATCATATTTAAAAATCAAACCAATCATTATCCATTATTTGTACAGTATTTCAAACAAAATGAAATGTACTGAACCTAGAAAAATCAACACCCGAAAAGGTTCTACTATATATCAAACATGATAAAAGTATACTTGACCACAGAAAACGTAAATAAGTAGACTCTGTCAACTAAATACATAAGCAAAATGACCAAAGCCTTCGGGAAGTTTTGAATTTTATTTTTCTTCCGTAGTGCGACAGTGTTCTACCAGCAGACCTATGTTCTACCATAGCTCCTTGCGCTAGCCGGCATTTTAGCGGCGAGCACCCTTTGACCCATCTTTCTAAATTATGTATTGTTTTTTTTTCTTTCCCTTCAAGATTGTGGTCATGGAGTTAGTGGTCTACCTGTATTGGGTTTTATTCGTATGTTTATTATAATACCGGGAAACAGGACAGATAAAGGGGAGGTTTGGGTATCCATAAACCGGTTTAACCCTACCGCTGGCTTTTGCTAGTGCCGGTACCAAGTCCGGCTGTCCCGAGTTCCTATCGTTGTCTACGTTTGTCTTTTGTCTTATTCGTGTTCTTCATGTGTAGTTCCATAGCAGAGTGTGGCATGTAATTATAATTTTCAGCCATTGTAGGTGTTTCCTATTAACCATTTTACACCTCTAAAGCCGCTCTTACACGACGCCGTATAACACAAACGTATGAGGAACGGATAAAATCATTGTACAGTGGTGAATATGTTTGTTCGTTCACGAATTACAGTGAAAACGCACAAAAGCCGGAGGTATACAGTGAGTACACCAAAATGCACAGTCCTTGTACCGAATAAAGCGAACTCGTACCGATCAAACACCGGAACCCTACAGGACGATCACCGAACAAAACGTATTTATAACGGTAACATACCGGACGAGTACAGAATAAACCGAATTGCTAACGAAATACATCGGCAAACGAATACCGAAGCAAGAATGAGGAAA